>BQNB010020984.1:47828-64815 GCA_026074375.1 Tanacetum coccineum | reverse complement strand
TCGAATGAGGTACTTTGGATTGCCAGCGTGGACAAGGACCATGTGGGGGGTGGGGTTTATGATTGTGAAAGGTTTGGAGTGATGTGGGGAGGTCAACGAGGGATGAGAGGGACAGGAGGGGGGGTGGAGATTTGGCGGGAAACAAACCAAGAAGATATACAGTGTTTTAAAACAGGGTGTGGGTTTGTGTTTTGTCCAAGAATGGTCCCTCAAAGATTATAAGGTTATTTCAAGTTTCGTCCTTGTGTGTTTTATAAGTTGGAAATTTGCAACAACAGTCCCTCAAGTGTTATATATTATTTGCAATAGTGGTCCTTTGGTGATACAAGATTAATGGATTGGCAGTTTTGACCCATGTGGTATATCTTTGGTGATTTGGCAGTTTTGGTCCTCGGACTTCATTTAGGGCTTATAAAAAGGGTAAATGGGCTTGGATTTGGGCCAATTTCTGACATGGGCTTCACAGTCTTCATGAATGATGCAAATGGGCTTTTGTCTTTATCTTGGGCCCATTTGGTCTTCAAGTAATATACTAATGGGCTTTCCTGGCCCATCAGATGGGTTTGGGTTTGACCTATTAAGTATTCTTCATTGTCGGCTTTGACTTTGACTGTTGACTTTGGGCTTTGTCTTGACTTTGTCTTTACCATGCTTTTTCATTCCGTGTCCGATTTTGTCGTTTTAGCTTTGTTTTTCGTCCTTTTCTTAGATATCCGTTCCTACATAACACAATTAGCAAAACAAGCATATTTTTGGAATTTTAAGTCCGTTTTTGGTTATTTTAGCTTATTTTTAAAGGTAAAAGGTATGTGTAATTAAACACATACCATATGTTAAAAGTGATGATTGTTTGTTGATTTAGGTGATATGTTGTTTGTTTGTAGTTTGGTTTGGTTTAAATAAGTTTGCGAAATGTAATACACAAGTCTCAGTCTGGAAGTTAAGACAAAACGCAATGGAGAAATTTTTTTGCCAGAGATTCTTTCCACTAAAACGCAATAAGGGTCTTCAACTTTAGACAAAACGCAGATCCAAATCTCAAACTTCAATAACCAAAACGTTGAGGCAAAACGCAGAACCAAAACGCAACCTTCAATAACCAAAACGTAAAGGCAAAACGCAACCCCTAATAAGACAAAACGCAGTACTGTTGTACTTTACAAAATGACAAAACGCAGTGTACTTTTCTGACAAAACGCAGGAAGCAAAACGCAACCAAGAAATTGCCAGTGAGACAAAACGCAGTCAAGAAAAATACGAACTTTTTCACCTAAAAATCACCCTTTTGAACGTTTTTGCTCGGTTTCTTTTGCACAACTTGATCCTAGAATGTTATAACAACAATAAAAATACTAACTTTAACACCACAAACGTAAGAATCAAAGAGTGTCAAGAAAAAGACCATAAACCTTCAAAAACCAAACTTTTGATCTAAACTAACCAAGAAAACGCACACACAATCTATCTAATCATCCCATGAGCTCTGATACCAATTGTAGTATATTGGATATCATAGCACAAGCCTAGGAATGATGGGTTGGCCGAATTTCTAGAGAGAGAAAGTGACTAGTCTGGTGAGAGAAAACACCTTTAAGTGTGTGTATTATGAAATGAACAACCAAACCCTCTCAATGGCTCAGAGGGGGTTTAAATACAAGAGTTTATGTGCCCTAAGTGGGCTATGGAGTGGGCTAACATGTGGGTAAAGACCCGGCCCAACGCCATAAGTCATACGGTAACTAAACGATTAATATTAAGACTACGAGCTAACATATGCTAGACATAACACGGGGTGACCGAGTCTTTTCATGATCCTAACAGGTTCATAGCCCATTTAATTTCTTTAATTTAGGAGTCACTGAGTCATCTTTTCGGTTCCATGCTCCAAATCCATATGCACAAACTGTTGATTAAAATCCCAAACCTTTTCAAAGATTGGCCTAATCTCATCATAAGACATTCCCTTGAAGTCACGAATCTTGTATTATTCCCCTGATACTCTAAGTATTTGATCATATTAATCCTTGCTGTATAGGGAACTGATCATTTGTTTTCATCTTTTGAGTATGATACCTTCTAGAATGAAGGATCCATTCCAATCTATCTGCGTTAGTAGACTTGGACTTTAAAGCCATAAGATCTTTAGGCTACATCCATAGCTCTAACATCCCATAGTATAGCAATCTCTTCATCTCTTTGAATCTGAGCTCTTTGATCCATTATTCATTTGCTCTTTACAGTCTGATGGCATCAGCAAAACGCAACCTTTCTTGTTCAAGCTCCTTCATAGACTTCTTCTTTGGTGCTCAGCACTCTATCATAATGGCTTTTCCCTTGTCTTGTCTTAACCTTTTCTCTGCACTCCTTCTGTTATATGTTAACATTTGTCCCAACAGTTACTAAGGTCATAAACCTCAGCAGTAGCTAACTATTGGAGCCTCTTCACTAGCATTACCTATCATTGCACCAACCACGGTACTTTACTTCATCACTTTCCTTTATATACACTTCCGTTCTTAGAAGCTTGAATGACTTCAGTTAGAGTCACTTCTTGTATAAATAGTTCAGTTTTAGTACTTGCTTTTTCTTGAACCTCTTCTTCAGATAATTTCCTCCCTTGTTTGGAAGAATCATCTTTAATGACTTCATCATCTGAAAGAACAACCCTAGCTTTTCTCCTACATTCCCCAGTCTTAAGTTAACTCTAGCTTCTTTGACCCTGAGAAATAAGCTTAGTATATGCATGAACTGTAGTTTTCTTTGTCTTGGGGGGCGGTGTTCTTTAAGTCAACTACCTCCAATGCTACTCCATCTTGTCAGAAAGTTTGGTAACCCAAATTCATCAAAACATTAAAGTTGTCATCTACCCTCAATCACTTCCATGTGAGTGCACAACATGGAAAGTGTGAGTCATAGGGTGTAGGGAAAAAGGTGTACTGCTCTATGTTGAAGTATGTGTTGGAGATGTATGTAATTGGTGATGGTTTGTGCTGTGTGATGATTGTGCTGGTGATGGTTGTGTTGTTTCAACAAGATATGGTCGAGGTAGTAGGAATGTGTAGGGGAATGGTGAAAGTTCAGGTGAGTATGGATAGGTGAGGATGTGATTCTTGAAGGTGAAGGGGAAGGTTCAGGGACATGTAGCATAGTAGGGAATAGATCAACCTCCTGTCCTGAAAATCCCTTGGTAGGCCTCTTCATATTGTTAAACACTTTCATGCTAAGTGAGGGTACATGATATAATCTTGTGTAGCTTGTTTGAAGCTGGTTTCTCTCATATCTATACCTATTATAATGAACCTAGGGTTAACATCAAAACTTATGGGGACTAGAGATATTGGACACCATATGCTCAAAAATCATCCTAGAGAATTATACTTCCTATTGGTAGCTAAGCATATAAGAGCAGTGGCAATATTACTACTGAACTGCTCCCGAAGCAGATTCCATAGTGGCTAAGGCACTGAATGAATATTGTGGAAGATGAAACATCCATTGAGGTGAAAAGGCCCCCCTTTGAAAATAACTTATCTGAGTGTCTGTGTTATATCTCAGTACGCAGCCAATAGCACAAATAACCATTTCCCCGAGTTGTGGAATAGAAGGAAAGACCATCCTGATCATCCACTTGAGAAGTCTACCGTAAAACCCCATGCAGTATGGGGATAGTTAGTGAGTGACCATACAAGTAGTAGCAGTAATCTTGACTTCTCTCTCCATTTGTCACAGTATAAAACTATCAGCAGCCCCCAAAATGTTTGATAAAGGAGACACAAACATCTGGCTTCTTTGTCAGTGCATAGAAAATGTGACTTCGATTTAGGAAATCGATGATTTGATGAAACCCTGCACTTCCTGTAAATTTTTCAAAGAACGCGACCATGTTGTGCTTGTCACAAAATTCCAAGTTTGCCATAACTGAAAGTGTGAGTAATTAAGTGTGATATGATCGTTGATGAATATATGAAAGCTGGAGAAAGTTAATTGCAATTTAAATAGAGAAACGTAGAAATATGGTTTGACCAATTTAAAGAAATTGAGTTTATCGTGAAGAAAGTTAACATATATATAAAGATCACGAAAGTCCAATTGGTCAAACCCCTATAGCATAGGAATTTGGCGGAAATATCTCAACGGCTCTATTAATTAATGAAAAATCTGTTAGACTCAAACAGTACTAACGGTCATCCAGCAGTACTAAAATTGGTTCTAGTCAGAACAAAATAATCCTAGCAGATTAACATCCCACCCAAACGCCTTACCAATCTCCAAAGTTTGTAATACTAACTCAAAAATACCTTCACACAAATCTCCATTTTGTTTTTAAGCTCACATGTAATCTCCAAATCTTTGCTCATATTCACTCTATATTGAATCATCTAGACTGTTTTTCACACACAAAACTCTCTTTCTGTTTAAGCTCGGATGTGACGTAAAATCCATCTGGACATGGAGATGATCTTTTATTTGATCTACACTGGCCATTGCACACAAGAGATTGAAATATCAGGTTTGTACACACATGTGCTATAGCAATACTGGTGTGTTAACCAGCCATTACCTTACTAGATTAGTCCTTAAACCAAGATGCCGTTTGTTTGGACTAGCCAATGCCTTCATGTTAGAAAACATGGTGCATTGTGATGGACCATATATTTTGAGTAAACTATCAACTATCAACGGATTTTTGAGAATTCTTTTACCGGAGCCGTTTGCTCTGGTACTAAGTCAATTCTAGTTGTCAATGATAAATGGTGAACTGAAGACTCATTATGTTTGTGTGGTGTATTAAACCAACACTCTATAAGAACAACCAACATGTCCCTCCCCTCAAATAATGAACCATTTGAGTAACCATTTCACACTGATCATTGCTTATCCTGAAAGAGGTTACACGAAACCAATAAAACAAAATCTAACCATTTTATATCCTTTGTCATAGCAGTAATAAATGAAACTACCAGGATTAACAATGAGACACAGAAAAGAACTAGCAGTACTAACATATAGGTAACAGTTTTTACAAATCAGTTTTTAAATATAACTAGCAGATTACAAAATATATAACTAGCATATTAAATTTTAACACAGACTAACAATACTAACTTTTACACCAACAATAACAAAAACAACACAAGAGATTGGGCATTAGGGAATTGAGCATATCCAATACTTGAGACAAGTACAGAAATCATATTCCCAGCATCAAAACCTTTTGTAAAGAAGAAGCTGCTACATATGATTTATTGTCAATTTTAGCCATTTGAATCACAACTTTTTAGCATTGCAATCTCTTATTAAATGATTCCTATCTCTATAAATATTATGTATTAGAATGTTAATAGGATTTTCAAATATACATATAGTACAATATTATCAATGTAAAATAACATATCCCTGGAATTGTACCCAGAATCTAGTAGGTGGTTTTTTGGATCCAGAAACCTGTCCACAGCAACTTGCAGCAACCACATATTCAGCTTCAGTTGTAGAAGTGGCAACTACAGTTTATTTCTTGCATTGCCAAGAGATCAGTCTATTACCTAAAAACTGACAACCTCCAGTTGTTGACTTCCTATCTTGTGTAGCTCCATCATAGTCACTATCAAGTGTAAGCAACTAATTTCCACTGGAGAAACCTTAAAATAACCAAAGGCCTAATGATGGTTTGCCTTCAAAACGGTATCTAAAGATTCTTTTGACAGCTAAGTAGATGGGATGGTCTTTGGAGAAACTTGAAACCTTGCACATGCACATACTGCAAACATGATATCTGGCCTGGATGCTGTAAGGTACATCAAACAACCTATCATAGATCTATAAAGATGTTCATCAACATCAGCAGCAACTCCATCTATGAACAAATGCCTTTTACCAAAGTCAGTTGGAGTAGAGGCAGACTTCAACATCAGAGATAGTTAACTTATTATCAAAATCTTTGAACAATTTAACAAGACTGATAGAAAATGCCATTCTGGTTTTCTGTTATGACCTGTAATCCCAAAAGATGGTGAGGTTCTCTCCCATAGAACTCATTTGAAACTTATCCTTCATAAGCTTCTCAAACTCTTCACAATAATTCCTTCTTTGTAGATCCAAAGATAATGTCATCTACATAGATTTGAACAAGCAAGATATGTCCCTTATGTCTTTTGATGAACAAGGTTTTGAACATCTTTCCACATTGAAAATACATTGCTCAAAATATAAGTGGCAAAATTTCCATACCAAGCCTATGGTGCTCTGATGGCGACCAAATAGTAGCTTTCACTACACTTGGTAAACTTTATTAGGATGGACAGGATCTTCAAAACGCTGATGATGACATACATAAACCTCCTCTTCCAATTTGAACCCTACATGAAGGAGGCACATTTGACATCCAATTGGTAGGACCATAAAACCCCATATAAGAAGCATAAGCTAGGAATCTACTTATTGCCTCGTTAATCAAAAGCCACAGTAGCTAAGGAGACTTCATCAAATCTAAGCCATTCTTCTTTTGTATGACCTTGAGCAACAGTCCTTGCTTTGTTTCAGATGACAATTCCACTTTCAACTATCTTGTTTCTGTAGACCCACTTTGTACCAATTGCACTATACCTTTATGTAATTCTACAAGAATCCCCAGACCTTTTTTGCATATGAACTGAAAAGTACCTCCTCTATGCATGAGCTTCTACCAACTCTACTAACCTCATCCATGGATGCTGATCTCTAAGAGCATGATAAATCTTTATTGGTATCTTAACTAGAGAGAGGAAACAAAACAAAAAAGACATGTATGAATATCCTGATGATACTTCCCTTCATAGATACACTAAGAAATCCTTTTTCATAGTAGAAGTTTCCATCCAATCTTGACTGAACAAAATGACTCCTGCACATCACCAATCACATTCCAATTGGGTGAGTCTAGTTGTGAATTCTTGTGTGAGGAGTTGTAGGGACATCATAAGGATTGAGGAAAGTTCCCCAAATCAATTTCTTGTCCTCTCCATATGTGAGTCTTCAGAAGCCAAAACTAGATCCTACCAATTCTTCCATTAGTAGCAGTATTAACTTCCACTCCGGGAGTAGCATTACTAACTTCTTCTCTACCAGTATTTAACTTCTTTTCTTATTAACAACTTATTTCCAGGCATATTAACTTGTTGATCATCAGTACCATTATTCTGAAGGATGGCTACCACATTAGACTCTTATGTAGCCATCAGTCTTCATCATGTAACGTCATCTTTATCTTCTAAATGAGTATCACAACAACAATAATTGGTAGAAGCATTAAAACCAAAATATTGAAGCAATCCTATCCAAAATTGGCATTTGCAATCCAATGCTCGATTCCTTGTTGTAAGATGTGCTAGACCGCAAAAACCTCCTTGTATACCCTGCAAAATCATTTGAAAAAGTCCCCTGCAACCACTTGTACAATAATTCATAGATTGGAGTTTTAGAAATCACGAACAAACATCCACTTTGGACCATTTCCTTCTATCATGAGGCGTAATATCTCTAAGAACCCAATATACCAGTTTTCCTCCATCCTCCTAACTTTTCTGGTTCTAATGTTGTAAGACCCTAAAAAACTTTTTCTACATACGGATATCCAACAAAGAAACCTACATCACATTTTCCATTCAAACATCCCAACTTATCTAAGGGTAATGAGTAAATAGTAAACATGACATCCAAATTGATTAGCAATGAATGCCAAATAGCGTGCAGGTTTAATAATCCCCTACCGAGTTCATAAGGATTCTATTATGACTTGACTATTAAGACCCTATTCTGTTACATAGCAAGCAGTATAAACAGCTTCTGCTCAAAATGTTTGTAGGTAACTTAGAGTCAGCTAACAAGTTCTAAGAGGAGCAGCCTTCAATTGTATATTCCTAAAACTTCCTTTCCAGCTAACACCATTTTTGCTGAGGTGTCCTTGCTATATTGTTATACTCCTTTGATACTTTTTTTCCCTACAGAACCAACCCATCACTTATTGTGTGTTTTTTAAACTCTGTCCCATAATCACTTCTGAATTAATTTTAACTTTCTTAATCTACTATGATTTCTACCATCTATGATAAAGTTTTTAAGGATATCACTTGTTATCACAATCCTCAGTTTCTTTTTAAAAAGAAAACCCATGAAAATCTACTATAATCATCAGTGACTACCAAGCAGTATTTTTTATGCATTAGACTACTAACAAAAGTTGGACCAAAGAGATCCATATGCAGCATAAACAATGGCTTAGTAATGGGATTAAAGGCCTTGGTCTTACAAGAGGCTCTGTGTTGCTTGCCTTTAAGACAGGCAACACAAGTTTGGTCATTCTCAAATCTTTTTAAAGGCAAATCTCTTACAAGATTTTCTTTGACAAGTTTATTAATATTCTTAAAATTGACATGACCAAGCCTTCTATGCCATAGCATTGATTCCTCAGATGTAGCCTTTGCAACTAGACAAGTTAAACCATCTTTAGGAACTATGTTTTTCATATCAAAACTGTACATGTTATCCTGTCTAGGAATTTTAAGAAGTATCTGATTTTCATCAGGCAACTTAAAATTAGGAGATAGGACAAGACATTCAGAGTCAGTAAAAAGAACATAGTTCTTTTTGTCACACATCTGTGAGACACTAAAGAGGTTGAACTTTAACTCTTTGACAAAGTATACATCATCAAAATCAAGTTTATCAGTTTTAATAGTACCTTTGCCAGTAATTCTGCCTCCATTTTCTCCTCCACCAAAAGTAACATAACCTCTATCAAAATCTTTGAAATCTGAAAGATGGGCTATGTTTCCAGACATGTGCCTTGAGCATCCACTATCAACAAATCCTTTATCATTTAGCTGTGAATTACTCTGCACACAAAACTTATGAAGTTAGTTATCTTTGGGGACCCAAGCCATTACTGACTTGGATCTGCCTCGTGCATCAATGTAATTATATTTGTTGAAAACCAGTGATGCACCATTGGGTTTGATGGGTTTCCAAACCCAACATGCTGAGGGCTTAACAGCATTAAATCCCCTTGCCCTGACAGTATTAACATTTTGCCTACCAGTATTAACAGTTTGTCTACCAGTATTAACATTTTGATTATGAGACCTTTTTGTTAATGTTGTTCTCTTGTAAAAGGGCCTTTGAACAGTTTTTTGAAAATGATCTTTGGTCTAGGACAAGAAACTATTGTTTTGGGGAGCAGTATTATAAGACCTAACGATATCAACAACCTAGCAGTAACTAAAAGTTCCTGACAGTGTGAAAGCCTAACAGAACTAATAGGCTTTGCATTTTTTTTTTTTTTAAATAGTTTAAGCCAGTCCTCATTAAGACTGCTCTTGGAACCATATGTTTGTAAGCATTAGGACAATTGTATTGAAAGTGATCAAAATTACCACAAAAAATATTAAAAAAGCATGCCTTGTTTTATTAAAAACCAATTACAATCCTTATATGAGCAGATTGCTGACCATTATCCAACTTCTTTGGTTTCCCCTAGGTCTCTGTGACTATACATCTCACATAACCTAACTTTCTTCTACTTGGAATTAACATTTTTAACTGACTCTTTCTTATAGGCAGTAGGTACATCATCTTTCCTGTCTCCTTAGGGATAGACTTAACTTCTTCCTCATCATCTGACACCGAATCTTCCAATGATTGTAGCATCATGTATTATCTCTACCTTTTTAGGTTCTATCTACCCTACACATGAATTAGCAGGATGCAAAAAACTTTTCTTTCCAATCTTTGTCTACCTTAAATGGAGACATAATTGAGCTAGTTTCAGTAACAGTCATTTGGGTGTTGTGTAAAGAGTCATCAGTATTTCTCACTTAGAATTATTTTAACTCTCTATCAAAATATGTTGGCTTTTAGACTAGAAATCCCTAGGACCATACTCATTTACCTCAAGTTGTTTGAATTCCTCAAGACCTGAATAAGACAAATCTAAGGGTGTTGGTCTGTTAAGAATTAAGGGATGAGGTGAGGGGACAACAGTATAACCAAAACCCCTTTTGCTCTTGTCAGATTACCAGACATCTAACTAATCATCTAAGTCTTTAGATGATTTTTCAAAACTTTGCTAGCTTAAATTCAAACCCCTCTATTTCTCCTTAACTTTTTCAAGTTCAGTCTTAACAATCCCATTAAGATAATCCTTATGAACCTAACACTTCTTTTCAACACAGCAATCTCTTCAGAAAACAGAACTCAAATTCTTTTATATTTAACTACTTGTCTTCTAAAATTGACAGAACTATTTTATATGAGCTTGCTTTAAAGGCAGTATCATCTAAATTAATCTAGTAAAATCACATACTGTTTTTAAGACTTCATAATTTTTGCCCACAAGATTTAGAGCAAGATTTTATCATTTGATACCCAAATCAGAGAATGCCTATGAGAGCCATGTTTGCTTGAATTCATCTCCTCCATAGCACTTCCAACAAATCCAAGAACCATCTATAGCAACGCATTGCCTTCTCAAAGCATCTTCAATCCTTACTGCCTTTGATGAGCTCCTTTGGTTCCAATTTCTGTTGTCTTTGCTTCTTGGGACTCTACATTCTCTAGCAAAATGTCCAGCAATACTGCTTCCATCAATTATTATCTTCCTTCCAGTTCACTGTAGAACTGTTTCTGGCCCTACATTGCTTACAGTGCCATATTCACTTTAGATCCATCTCTTCCAAATCAACATCATATAAGCTGCTCATGATCTTCATGAACAGGCTGAGACCCTTGTATTTGTGTAACAAAAGGCATAAACTGTGGCATCACTGAAACTCAGGCAGTAACTATTTCAGTACTACATATTAACCTTGGTGTTGCCAGTACTAACTCCAGTGTTAACAGTATTAATAGTATTAGTACTGCTTGGACTGGAAGTGGTTAGAAATGCCAAGTTCTTATCATCATTATTAACAGCAACAATTCTCTTAACCTTTTGTTTAACAATTTTAAAATTGTTGTACAAATCATCCAAACCCATAGTTTTTTCTAAGTCGGGTATATTCATCCAGACAACCACATGATACCCATTCTGAAGGTAAGCTCTCAAAAACTTAACATTTAAATCCTCTGGTGAGTATCGACACAGAATTTGCCAATCTACTAACAACTTTGAACCCTGTTAAAGATAGAGTCCAAAGATTCTGAGCTTGTAGCATTGAAGTTTTCATATTGTTGCTTCAGTAAGGCCTTTTGTGTCTTCTTTGTAGCATCATTTCCTCCAAAGCGGGCTTTAATAGCAATAAACATAGATTGAGCATCAACATACTGGTTAAAGGTAAGCTATGTCATTTGGGAGTGCATGAGGAGAAGACTTCTGGCTTTGAACATCAGTTTATTTTGCAAAATCTTTTCTTCAGTAGTAGAAGGACATCCATCTTCCAAATGCTGTTAAGGACCCCTGAATCTGGTGTTGTAACAGAATAGGTACCCAAGAATTCCATTTTCTATTACCTCTCCATAATCATAGTCTTGGACTGGAATACGTTTGATTCTGATTAATCCCACAACTCATACTCTCCTAGTTTAAGAGCCTGGGGAAGCTTTGCCCAACGCATTTGTCTATGAATTTCTAACTCCATTTTCCTAGAGACAAATTTTCTTTCTCGAAGCACAGGCTCTGATACCACTTTTGATCCCACCCATGAATCGATTCTTTTATGATATAAAGAGTTGTTATCCTTTGGAAGAATCCCAAATAACAAAGATTGAGACTTTTAATGTCTACCAAATGGTATGCGGAATCTACACTTGATACTCTAAGAAACTTAATAAATGGAACAGTAATGACCACTAACACAATACAATCAAACACAAAACTCACTGCTTCAATATTTTAACTAATACGAGTACTCTAGAAGTAATGGGGTTACAAACCTTGAAGCTAATACAAAATTCTCGTAAAAACAATCCCTTAAAGTTCTATCTATCACTTCTCTAGGGATCTCCTTTTATAGAAAAACAAGGAGCCCTTTAACTATATATCTGCCAATCTATTAGGATCAGTTACAATTCCAAAACTAAACATCTCAAAATATTCCCATGAACTCTATCTTCAGTTCATCAGCTTTTGACCCATTAGCAGATACTAACTCCTTTTGCTAGCATATTAAGTAACCCTGTAGTACTAACTTTTGTGCTGGCATACTATCTCCTTTAGTATAACTTGCCGTATTAAGTCCATAATGAAGATTTATTCCATAACAGTTACCAGACTTATGATTATGAATGAAGTATACTATACACTTGGAAGAGATTAGGAAAGTTTGTCGAGAGGACTGAAGCTGGACAATTTAGAAATGTGATTTCCCATAACTTCGCCTAGAAGACAAAAGACATGTTAACTTCTACTTGTTCAACAACCAAAATCTGACCAATCTTAACAAACGACGAACGGTATGCTTGAATGTGCATTACGTATTCCACAAGACAGATTTTCATTCAAAGGCGGTGGAAGAATCTTCAATTTCGGTGTCCGAAGGTTACCAAAAAAGCTCAATCTTACCAAGCCAGACACTTCAGTCAAATCTTAGAAATGGGACCGCATACACTGCATATTTAGACCCTAATGGAGTGATATAAAAGGACCAGAACAACAGAAACATAATTGGTGCACGCTGATGAACTCCATAAATTCAGTGATGGCGCGCACGATGATGTTCGGACTGCTCTTAATGATATTGCTAAGGGAATAAGGATGGAATATCTGCCAAAGAGGAAATGGAGTGGTTTAGACAACGAAGGGCGTGGGTTATGGTTCAGGATATCGACAAGCAGCGTTTATGTAGAGGAGGTAGGTTATTAGTCGAGGGTGATTGAGATTCTTAGTTTTCTAAATGCTTACTTCATAGCATTGCGTGAGGACACGGCAATACCTTAGTATGGGGGATTTTTGGTATGTGTTTAATTACACATACCTTTTACCTTTAAAAACAAGCTAAAATAACCAAAAACGGACTTAAAATGCCAAAAATATGCTTGTTTTGCTAATTGTGTTGTGCAGGAACGGATATCTAAGAAAAGGACGAAAAACGAAGCCAAAACGACAAAACCGGACACGGAATGGAAAAGCATGGTAAAGACAAAGTCAAGACAAAGCCCAAGTCTGAAAAAGTCAACCAAAGTCAACCCCGACAAATCCAAAAGTCAAACCCGAAGCCATAAATGAAGAAAAATAAGTTTAGGGGCCAAAATTGCCAAATCCCTAACTTATTTAATGAAGAAAATGAAGAAAACACATGTGAGGGACCCAAACTGCCATTTCCCTAAAGTATAAACCACAAGGGGTGTTTCTGCCCAAGGGAGAAACTTGTATAACCACAAAGGACCTCTTTTGCAAGAATACATATAACCCTTGGGGACTAAATCTGCCAAGTCCCCAAAAGTCTACCACCACAAGGACTTGAGGTGTAATAACATAATACACTTTGGGGGACTAAAGTTGCCAAGTCCCCAAAGTTTAAACCTGTTACAATGTACTGTACATCCTCTCAAGATTTCCCGCCTCTGTCACCTTCCCCCTCCTCGAATACTGTTCATAACCGTCCAAAATGGTCACCACCAGCAAACCCCACCCCCACATGGGCACTCGTCCACCTTGGCAATCCCTTATGCTACCATTGGTCAAGAATTTTCAAGGGTTTAGATCGTTTTGAGTGGGCAACAAGATTAATGAATGGCCAGGATTGGTTTGTGTTTCTACACACACAACAAACACACAAGACTCATTCTACTCAGCAAACTAGCACAAAAGGAGAAGACAAAAAGCCAAGACCTTAGCTCATAGTCTATATAAATCCTTGTAAGCCATTGTGGCAAAGTATGTAGAAAGAGAGTAGTTCTAGTTCAGTTTAAAAAGTTTTTAAGTAGTTTAACTTTATTGTACTTGTACTTTTTAAAAAATTCAATGAAATTCAGATTTATGTTTAAGTTTACTCTTGCTTAAGTTTCTTTTAAAACCTCATATAAGCTCTCACATAAGCCATTTATTAAGCTGTTTTTTAATTTTGATACAAGTATTTAAGAATAGAAAAACCAGAAAGAAAAAAAGGGAGACTGCTGAATTCGAGCTTAAAGGATGAATAAGCAAAAATGGAAGGCTTATTGGTTCTAGAGCTTGTGGCAAGCACTTAGAGGGTGCATGTAAGCTTCTTGAAAGTTTAATTCCTGCCAAAAAAAATCTAAGGACCCTTTGTAAGTGTTTCTTTTTACATTTTGCTTATTGCTACAGTAGCTCAGCTTATTTAGTGCTTATTTATGCTTTTTCCTACTTAGTTATCTTATTTATGCTTGTTTATATTGTTATTTGCTTGCTTGAGCTTTTGTTTAAGCTTAAATTGAAAACTGCCTTAGATACCTTGTTTCTACCTATTGCTTATTTGTTTTTTTCAAGTGCTTATTTGCTTTTGCTTTTTTACTTCTTATTGCTTATTAGTTAATGTTTGATAATTATCTTCAAAATTTTGAGCTTAAATCAGTCCATAAAAGCTTTTAAATTTGTCTTAAAAATATAAAGGGGTGTTTGGGATAGAGTCCAAAATGGGTCAAAATGGTATGGTCATGGGTTGGGGCCATTTGGCCAACTTTGGCTAGCATTATTAAGCTCTTGTGAGTCTGTTTTCCCAATTTTTCAAGTCCTAAAAGTATTTTTCAAGTTTTCTCATTGGTTCCTTAAGTCTGTTGGTTTTAAAAGAGGATCAAAGAGCTTATTTGGATAAGCTCTTGTAAACCTGAGTTGTAGTTTCAAAGTGTGTCATTTTTTAGTGTCAAAAATTATTAGTCAAGTCCATTTGTGGTCACTTGTATTTTTCTTAAATCTGTCAACATAGTTTTATGTTTTTCAAAAAGTCAAAAATGCTTAATTTCAAGACCAATTATCAGATAGCAAATATGGTTTTAAGCTCTTGAATTTTTGAGCATAAGCTCACCACAAGTCACTTTTCATCTGTTTTAAGTTGCTTTTTGGTTTTGAGCTTATTTGGGTACTTATTTTTTGAGCTCTCTTTTTAACAAAATTCCCTTGACAAACTGCCCTGGTGCTAGACAATGGGATTCAAGCCACTCTTTCTGGCTTAATTGTTCATTTCAGTTTAAGCTGTTGGGTTTTCTTGAAAGCCTATAAGCTCTTTCATAAGCCCTAGGAAGCTCAGGCCTTAGGAGGACCTCTAGGTAGCTTAAAATTAAGCTCAAATTAGGCTCTTGACTGTTTTATTTAGTGTAGTGTAGTAAATAGCTTAATTTCTTTTCCAGCTTATTAGGTGCTTATTAGTTGTTGATTTTAGTCCTTACTTGCTTATTAGGATTGCTTGTTGCCTGTGTTTGCTTATTTGCCATTTGTTTTTGCTTACTTGTGCTAAAAACCAAATCAAAAAGCCATATTAAGCCTTTAAGCTCATAAGCCCTCTGTCCAAACTTTGAGCCCTTTTCTGGCTTATTTTTAGCTTTTCTCAAAAAGTTGTAGTTATATAAAATGACCACCTTCATGTGCTTAACAAGTTTGTATAAAAAGTTTTAAAAAAAAAGTGTTACTGTAGCAAATAAAAAAAGGGTGAGAGTGGGACTCGAACCCCTCCCCTTTCGTTCACAAGCACACACTCTTACCACTCGGCCCGGCAGGGCTATCCAACCATAGTTTGCAAGATTTAATTTAAGTACTCATTTTACCTTTTTAGTCATAAGCTCTTTTCGGCTTATTCTGAGCTTATTCATAAGCTCGATTTCGTTTTTCTTATTTTTCTTAGGTTAGTTTTAGAGTCTAGTATTTTTAGTAATTTTTTCAGAATTTTTAAAATTAGTTTAGTATTTTTTATAATTTAATTTCTTTAAAAGTTTTAAAAATTCATAAAAAATACAAAAATTATCAAAAAAATATTTTTCTTTTTTTAGGAAATTTTCTTTAGTCATATTTTACGTAGGAAAAATATTAAATCGTTCGTAGGGTCGTTTTTGCAAAATCTCACTTTTTAAAGAACGGGATTTACCCCCGTTTTTGTTTTTTCATTTTAAAGCTCGTTTTAACTCCGTTTTCGGTCTAGTCTTTTTCATTCTTCATTATTAGTCATCTAGAGTAGATTAGAAGTAAAAAAATTGTAGGGTAAAATTTTAAGATTTTAGGTTTTTGACCCCTTATTCAGGATTCCTGCTCTCGTTTTTTAGTTTAATTTCATAATATTTAGGTTTTTCTTAATCGTTTTTGCTTATTATTGATTAATTTAGCTTTCTAAACTCCCAAATCATTAATCTCATTCAAACTCCAATTTTCCGACTGTATCGATTCTCAAGCACAGCCTCGTTGGGGATAAACGACCCGGGGATATTCTATACTACTTCTCGGTTTCATTGATTATTTTTAGATTATACTTATTATATATATTTTATTATATATTATATATATAAGAGGTGCTAGTTTAAATCTCAATCAATCATGCTTGCATTAAAAGAAGTGCGTCTGGATCCTGATGCTCCAATACTTGTGCCTTATGAAATAAATGGAAAAATTTTCTAGCTTACTTAGGAGCAAATACAAGCTCATATGGACAAAGAGGAACAGATCAAGAAGGCTGCTGAAGAAGCCAAAATATTTGAAATTACTAAGATTGAAGTGATCAAAGTTGTTCAGGAAGAGGCTGAAAAGATTGGACTTGATCCTAAGACAATTAAAAAATGCAAAAGCAGGTGAGAAATTCAAGAAAGCTCAGGATGCTAAACATCAAGTCCTCAAAAGATAACACTCTCAGAAAGCCTAGAGAGCAATGGAACTCAGGAAGAAAAGGTTTAAGCAGTACATATGGGCTACATCAAGCAAACTCAGACCATAACCAATTACTCATGTGGGTATGACCCTACCTAAGTAGTAGATATAGAACTCTTGTCAAGGAGTAGATTGTTAGGATTAATGTTTTCTTAACTTAGTACCGACAGTACAAATAGTTAGTACTGACAGTTATACTTAGTACCGACA
>BQNB010020984.1:0-45886 GCA_026074375.1 Tanacetum coccineum | reverse complement strand
AAAGTATGTCTTTATTTATATAATTGATTCAATGATTGAGTTAACTTTTATAAGTATGATTATTTTAATTAAAAAGTTACTTTTTTTGAAAAATTTATGTAACATAGATTTGTTCTTTCCGCTAAATCAAGCAAAGAAACCTATAACTCAGAAATCTACTTTCATTCCGACTATCATAAATGAACTACAAAAAAGAAATTATAGCAGTCTTACTAATCTTAGGGTACGTTTGGCGAAATAAGTGTTGCTGGAACTGGAGATGTAGCTGTAGATGAAGATGGTTATGGAGATTATGAAAAGAGATTATTTTTTATAAGCTACATGAAGTAGCATTTGATTTTAAGAGATTATGAAAGATTATTTTTTTTATAATCTCATATAAGTTCATTTGTCAAACAAGACTTAAATTTTAAATAGCTTAATTTTTAAAAAAAATAATCACAATCTCCTCATAATCTTTGGTGTCAAACATAAAAAAAGTAGTTAAAATCAATAAGATAGATTCAAAACTACTCATTCCGTCTTAAAATTATTGTCCACAAACAAAAATACATAGTTTAAAAAAAACATTATCATTACAGTTTTTTTTTTTTACTTTTTTACAAAATGACAGTTTTACTTTTAACTAATTAATTTAAAACCTCTGTAATGTTTGTAATAATATATAGCCCAAGTAAAAATAATATGGTAAACTCGAACTAAATTCACGAAATGAACACTTATTTTAAGAATGGAATAATGTACAATAATTTTAATTTTAAGAAAGAGGTAGTAATTATTAGCTCAAATGTTGATGATACAAGTCACACTAAATCATATTTCATATTTATAAGTTTAAATGAAAACAACATGACACTTTGAATTAAAATCCATCCTAACTAACGAATCAATGCCAAGCTGATGCAACGGTGAGTGTCCGTCCCATCCACCCCAAACTAATCCCACCACTTTCTTCCTTCACCACAAAACCCGAGTTGCCACGTGTCACCGAGTTAACGTTTCCACCGAGTTGACTCGGTGCTTTTGGTTTAAACCCAGCCATACTCATTCTAACCCTCCATTTTCCAAACACTTCACATCTTTCAACTCTGTCTCTCCCTTCACACGCAACCGAGTTTATTATTTTACGACTCAGTCCCTCATCTATCTTGACTCGGTCAGGATGGTCCCTCCCAATCGTTGCATCTAATGACTCCAACAATGCCAAATAATACCCACACGCTTGGCTCACGCGCGTCTCAAACGACGCCGTATTGCCGTTTAATTCTTGCTCGACAACTGTCACCAAAGCTGGTGATAACCCCTTTACGCGACGTAACACCTCGTCGCGTAAATTTTCTGTTGTTACGCTTTCGTCGGGTAACCTGAACAGCTTAAACGCAAAATTCACCACCAAAACTTCGTCGTTTTTCACCGCTAACGACGTCGTATTGATCTCACATAGTTTCAAATTCAAGACATTATACGAAAACGTGACACCTAGTTTATTAGCTAACGATTTCAAATTATCGCCAACAAGGTCCAATCTTTCAACACCCCCATTACCAAAATCTGCTATAGTTGTAAGCTTTAACATAAAGGGTGTCTGAATATCATCTCCACGCGCCTCACGCGCCGCCGCAATTTCGTTAAGTAAATACACGTACTGAACACCGTTACCGATATCGAAATCCAAAACATGAATCCTATTACCAGCTTCAAGGATCGCGTTATTTGCAGCCATAAACCCGAGCTTAAAACAAGGTGATTTATCATACAACAATTGTGTAGATAAAATGTGATCTTTTCCGTACAAATCCGACGTCGTTTTGGGTTCATTCACATTCATCCGTGTTTTTAGCGCGGTTGTTATATAAAAACACAACCTTTGTTCAGGAGTCCCACGCGCGTTAAGATATTTGCTAACGCGCGTGAGAATCTCTGACGCGGTATCTTGCTTCCCGTCAGTAATAGCACCGGCTGCTTCGGTTAATAACTGTTTTTCCAATTCTTGTAACTGCTTCATCATATGATTATTATTTTCATTATTATTCGTTACCAGCGCCTGTTCGGTCACAGGCGCCGGTAACAAATAACCATTCGAGCGAAGGGTATTTTGGTAATTATTACCCATCCCACCAAGATTATTATAGTTTTGCATGACAGGAACACCATACCTAGGAACATTCGACAAACCCGAGGATGACGTCATGCTAGAAACCGAAGAAAGTGTTGGAGATATCGAAAAATTTGCTAGATTATTATTATGAGTATAAGGTCTTGGTTTCACGTTTCTTAAATAAAAAGAAGCTTGTTGTTGTAGAAGCATTTGTTGTTGTTGATGGTGTTGGAATTCAGCTAGAGATCTTTTTCCGATCAAGTCTGGTCGCTGGTCGGAGAGAATCCCGGCGAGTGGTGATCGGTAAGTGGACATAGATCTTCCATTGATGATGTTGTTGTAGTAATCTTGGTGGCCATTGGGATACCCGGACGACATGGTTATTCCGGTTATCAATGTTTTTAGCGTAAAGTTAATTAGAAGTGATTAAATTTTTTAAAGAAAGTTTGGTGAAATGAGAGAGAGTAGGCATTGTGGGAATTTTTGGAAATAAGAGAGGGTTTCGTGAAAGCAAAAATGGATTGATTCTAATTAAAATCTTCTTGGTATGGTATGTATGGTGGGGTTTGGTACTTTTGGTTTATTTAGTGAGAGAAAGTGTTGTGTTTCCAACTGGCTTATGGTTGTGTTTTCTTTTATGACATGAGTTAGATATGATCATGTGCTTTGTGTATTTGTATTGTACAAGTTTTTTGTTTCATTTTCTATCATTTCCTATCTTAAAATATTAAAATAGAACCTTTCTGATAAAGTACTACGCAATTTACTCATTTTATTTAAGAAAAGGATATTATGATTGAGATTATGAAGATCATTTTATGTTTATTACTGTTTCGTGGGAATTAATTGTCCAAGGGCATCATTTTCAGAAATAGCTATTAACGTCTCAAATAGCTGTTAAACGTACCAAAGACTATTAGTAAAAGGTCACACAATATATATTTCTTTATGTTTGAAAATGTAAGTGTGGCAAGAGTGTATTTTAATTCAAGTTTGTAATTCAATATTTTAAATGCGTCCTTTGTAATCATGACTAGTATTATATATCGGTAAGATAGATTATATTATGGTTAAGTTATTGTTGATGTTTAATTGCCACTAGTTGATAATTCGTAGGATTTTGGTAACCACAACCTTATGGGTTATGGTAAAGCATTTTTTTAATTACAAAATTAACAATGAACATTAAACGTTTTATGTTTAACATTATATTTTATATTTAAAATGAATAAATGTGAATTACTATGAATATATTAGTTCATTTAGTGCTTATATCCTAATTAAGGAATGCTTAACCATATCTCATAAAGTTGTGGTTAACAAAACTCTCATTTGTATAGTACACGAGGTATATTAACATATCTTGTTTTAATATTTTAAAACAGATTGTTACCTAATTGTAGTTTTCAGTTTACATTTTAGGTTTTAGGATTAAAAAATATGTTAGTACCTCTTTAAACTTTTTAATTTAATTTTATGTTTATTATAAAACTAAAAAACCAGATAGTACGAAACATAAAATACAAAGCTTGATAAGTCAAAAGTAGTAAAACACAAAATATAGAGCATAAAACAATAAAATAATTTATTATCTTGTTAATAATGTGGGTAAAACTGCAAAAAAAAATGCAAAACGTAAAATATAAAGTTTAACAAGTACTCGTAAAAGTAGTAAAAAGACAAAAAAAAAACAAAAAACAAAAACCATAAATATTTGTCTTGTAATATGAATAAAGTGGGTAAAAAATGAAGGGAAGGCAACAGGAGGTAAAAGGTGTAACAATAGTACCACCTTACATTTTATATAGGGTAAATTGCAAATTTCGTCTCTAAAGTATCCAAAATTCGCACCCTGGCCACCAAAGCCAAGTTTTTATACCATTAATCCCGAAAGTATCGTTTTTGATGCAATCGAGCCATTAAAGCTAATGTCGTTAATTTTGCCCGCTAAGTGGCATCACATGCCCTCCACGTAAGAGCATTTTTGTCATGTTTCTTTTCCAGCCCACAATACGCCATCTGCCAACTTGTATTCCCAATGAAGACTTTTTTTATGGACATAATTTGCAACAATTTTGTTGGGATTTAGCTATCTAATAACCTATATTATCACATAATATACGCAGCGGGTATGGTCTCAAATGGATGCGTATGACGTACTTAATTAACATAAATAATAAACAATTTACGTACCTCTCAGTTCTTGATTCGAGCAACAATAGAGCTAAAAGAATACACTGTTCTTAATCTATAAACCCCACGAAACACAAACTAAACACTAAAGTAGGTGTTATCTATAGAATAGTCCACACTACACGTCATGGATTACAACCCGAATGCTAGTTCTTGATCACGATCGAATAAACAAAACCCTAGGAATTGTTTATAAGGATTTCGACAACCATAAACTCTAAAGGGTTATGAATTTCGGTTTATAAGGTTTTAAGGAAGAGAAAAAGTCATCCAACTTGTATCTAAGGGTATTGTATATATATAGGGTATCCACAAAGGTTTCCTAATTGTAATACCATAGCTTAGAGAACAAGTTAGACTTGTCTCATTTTTATAATCACCTAGGCCACCCCTTACTAATCAAATATAGTCCCTCTATATTGATTTTTGGGCTTAACTATTTAACATGTATAATACATATTATTTAGATGGCCTTTCGTTAATTATTCATCAAATAAACTAACTAATGACCGTTGAGTAATCGTGAAATAATAACTACTATAATTATGTCACACCCTCAAACGGGGCCTAGTCGGAAACACGTGTCCGGGGGCGTGACGCCATAATATACATCATACAAGATACAAAGAACGACCTCTAAGGGTACGTTTGAAAATCCAACATCGTTGCATTAATTAAAATAGTTAAAGTTTGACATAAGTTTAAAGATAATATGCGGAAGCGAATAAAAGTTTTAGAAATTGACAACGATGTTTAAACAGTAGATAATAGCGTCTCTTGAAAATCGACCCAATGCATAGCGACACCAAATAGCAAGCAAAGACATCTAAAACGGTCAACATAAAGTTGAGTGAATTCATAGGTTTGAATTTAATATTAAAAGTGGACCACAAGTTCATAGTACGCACGTGACAGTTATAACAGATACAACTTCACATAAAAAGAATGTATTTACTGTTGCATTAAGCTCGTGACACCGAAGCTCAATTTAAAAGGAAGCATTTTATATACCAAATAGTATTCCACACCCTAAAGGTATCTGACCAAGATCACCTATTGATATTCCGACATGGTATATATCCGTTTGTTCGGGACCTCCGAATCTAGTAAGCGCTACTTACCCGGATAGATATAATTACTCCCAATAGATCGATTTACAACATTCGCGCTCACTTAACCAGTACGGTCGGTTAGCAATTGACGGTTCATGATAATTCGGGCATTAGTGGTCTATTCGCTACTTAGGCAACACGTAATCAGGAAAAGGAAACGTAAAGTAACTGTGTCCATAGTTTGAAAACAAGCAATGTTTCTCACCCCAAAATAGTAAAGTAAAAGTAGTAAAACATGGGGCTATGAACTCACCTTAGCAAAATGAGCAAATGATAATCACGCAAGTAACAGATGATATAGAAATCTAGCTGCGACCTAGAATAATAACGCGTCTCAGAAACACGGAAAGTATGCCAAGAATTGCACAATATGTTCATCACCAAAATGCATCCATGTGTGTTTGCTTTAGTTTGATTATCAAATCATGACGAAATAAAATCATATAGTTCTACGTTAAGTTTCGACGTTTAACCAAAAATTACTATTTTTAAAAAGTTTATATTTTAGGAAAGTTTTTAGTTTCGGGAACCGTCCCCTACATTTGTTAAGTTTTCATAATTCAAAACGCACTAACTAGCCTTAATTACTTAACTTCTAACGTTTCGTTAAATTCTTACCAAACTTACTATTTTTAGTAACTTTATCGCTTTTCCCAAAATATGCTAACGGCGTCTTTAAATGATATTAATCAATAGGTATGTGTTACTATATGTTTTGCTAGTGTTTAGAAAGTCCAAAAATACCCGATAGTGTCCGAAACTCATTTTACTATTCGCATCAGCACACTATTCATCCGGTTTTGTCGAAAAATGTTTCAAGTTTCATTTGGCTATAACTTGGTCGTTTTAAATCCAATTTTAATGTGCGATATATGAAAAACTATCTATTTGAAAAGAGCTCTCCAAAAACTACTTTTACACCTAATGAAAACATTTTTAGGTCGACCAAAACCTCAAAACAAATTCGGGACAGCAAGCACTTTTTGCCAAAAACGCAACCAAAATCCACCCAAAATTCACAATAGTGTCTAATCTAGCCTAATCTCCATTCACAACTAATCCACAACAAAACCACACCTAAATCTAACCTAATCCCTTCATTTCTATTGTTGCAACACTCATCAACTCTCATCTCACCAAGAACATAATATTTAACTAGTAAAATAAAGTAGTTTCATTATTTATGAAATCTTGTCTTTAAAATCTTTCAAAAATTAAAACACAACATATGGATGTATGGTATAACAACCCGCAAATTTTCATCAATGTAAATATCCATCTATTAAGTTAGATGCAATATACTATCTATCTATTATATATGAACCACCTTTTTCAGGGAAATTTTTTGCTTTATTACATTACTTGCATTACCACGCAACCTACTTATGGCAATCATATCTTCATATATGTCAAGTAAACATCATAATATGTCAAGTCAATATCTTAATATCATTTTTACAAAGTACATTACTCATATAATGTATCATTTGCAACGTTATATCAAGACAGACCTTAAACCATTATCGTATACCTCTAAAACCCTAATTCCATGTAAAGTTAATATCTAAAGTGAATGCACAAGCTACTAAAGCATATGTAGAAGTAATATAACATCTCATTTGAAATATAAACTCCCTCCAAGTCAATGTACAAGTCATTAAGCATGACATCTAAAATAGTCATTTTACCTCCGTTTCCCTAACAAATCTTATACAATTTATCAAGTATAAGTTTCAAGCAAGTCATATACTTCATTTACAATCCATATTCATTCTCATTTCATGAAATTTCAAGAAATCCAAGTTAGAAATCTTAACCCGAGCTAAATAGTAAACCATGACCTATTTCTTGGTTCTTATCCGTTTTTAACCTCAACCATTACTCAAATAAGTTGTAATAACATAAATTACAATATTACAAATCATATTCCATCATCATTTCACCATTTTTACAACAATGTACACGAATTGAATCAAAGAAACCCTAATCGAACCCTAATTTTGATTCGCGACTCGTTTACTCATTTTCACTCATTTCAAACCCGAACCACTAATCAAATCTTGTTGTAAACCCTTAATACAAGTCTTATAATCTTTAATCTATCATTACTAATCAAATGTACACAAAAATAACCAAGAAAAACCCTAGTTCGAGCCTTATGAACCCGCGACCTCTTTACTTGCCTTTTGACCCATTTTAAAACTTCACTTTGAAAACAAACACCACAATGATCAAGCTACTTGCCTCCCAAATAGATTATAAGCACCTCTCCTAAATATCATATATATTTCTTGGTTGCTTAAGAGGCCACATCACCTCCTTCGGTCCCTAAGTATGCTGCGGTACACCACCACCATAAACAACCTCCACATCACTCTAGCTACCACCATAGACCTCCCATGTCATCCCTAGACCTCCCAACACAACATCTACAAGATCATTACACCTTGAAACTCCTCCTTTAACCTCCAAGGCCTCATTCAACTATAAAAGGGGCTTCACACCCTTCATATCAACTTATCCCCCGCATCTTCTTTCTATAACCCACAATAGCAGCAAATATTTGCTCAAGAAGTTCCTAAGAGGTCCCAAGAATAATAATCAAGAGAAAGATTGAAGCCTTGAAGCCCCGAAGAAGAAAAACTAGGCGTACGAGTACATTTCGACCCATACAACCCGTTTTCCTCCATTTTTGATTCTCAAAGCTCAAACCCAGGTTATATAATCTTCATACCTGCTCCTACATTCATATAATACTCATATGATCATGCATGAACTCATGTTAAAGCTTTTAATCTAAAATTCTAGGCGTTTTTCCATAAACCTATGCGTTTTCGTTTTAAAACCCTAATTCGACCCGTTTTGATTTCTGGCTTAACGAATCCTTATTTTAAACTTTCGTTATGTTAAGATATCTTATTTTAGATTATATTAGTAAGCTATAACCTGAAAATATCTTTTGGAATGTTAAAAATAGCTTGCATGCAAATTAGGACTAGTTTCGTAATTATTTTCATGCAAAGGGGTATATATCGTAACTTTCTGAAACTTATAACTAAAGGGACTAAAAATGTCATTTTATTAAAGTTGTAACTATAAGGGTCTATTATGTCACTTTCCAAAGTACAAGGTTTACTTTGTACATCTTTTAAACTAGAAGGACCAAACTTGTAAAAGTGAAAACTCCAAGGATATATTTTGCCATTTTTCATTCTTAAGGGCCTAAAATGTAACATTTTGAAAAAATGTAAAAATGTGTTTAAAACCTTATAAGACATAACTTTAATTAACGCTTGACGTGCTTATCATTTCCGGTTATTGAGCAAAACGCTTAAAACCGATTATGTTATAACTATTATATAATTCATCATCGATGTGCTTTTAAAAATCATATCCCGAATCTATATCGTACTACAATACTAGGGAGATTCATATTAAGGGGTTTCATCTTGGTATTACGTTTTGACTGAGTTGTTGGGTTTACGATTTAAAGTGCCCTAGCTCCTCAAACGTTTACTGAATGACCTCTGAATTATGATGGCTCGAACGGTGATACAATAATTCCAAACTCTCCAATCAAACTCATAACAATATTAAACTATTAAAACCAAAGTTCTAGAGTACAATCTTCCTAAGACTTGACATATTTACTCAGGTTGCGTGACGTGGCTGTTTACTATCATCTTGCTATATCAACCTTCCCTGTTAAGATTGTGATAAAGTCGTCAGCTTTCATTTTGGAATATTTATTACAACCACCTATCAGGTGAAGTTCATAACCTCGCCTTTACTTATTTACATGTTTTATAAACCCGCGAGGGGGATACATGCTTGTTACAAACTCTTTTACATACTCGTTTATCTTATAACAATGTGATTACTTTTCAAAGACTTAATGAGTTCATAACCTCACATTTCAATCTTTTAAATACTTTATAAACCTGTAATACCTGCTATAAACCATGAATACAAGTGTTTTCTAAACTATATGCTATCCTGATATATTATTGCCTAAGTACATGGAAATATCTCTTTGGGTAGTATCTCCCAATATCTCTTTGGGTAGTATCTCCCAATATCTCTTTGGGTAGTATCTCCCAATATCTCTTTGGGTAATATCTCCCAACATCTCTTTGGATAATAGCTCCTAGTATCTCTTTTGATAGTGACTCCTAGTATGTCTCGGGTAGAGGCTTCCGATTCTATTAAGTTTATATACGTGATTCATGAGCTTAGATGCAATAATAATGTTCTCCATGATAATAATGTTCTCCATGATAATAATGTTCTCCATGATAATTATCCCTGCAATGCGAATATTTCCATTATGATAACTTGTATTCAACTATTACATTTCAAACCTATGAATTTCACTCAACCTTTGTGTTGACCCTTTTTATGCATGTTTATCCCAGGTAATTGAGCAACTTATGGCATGGAGTGGCATGGACTTGAAGATGGCTAAAACCAGTTATCATTCATACTTAATGTTTCTAGATTTTGGGACCTGCCTTTGTAAAACTCTGATTTTAAATGAATGATAATGTATCTTTTAAAAACGTCTCTTTTGAGTCGTTTTCTATGATTGTGTCTGTGATTCATGAAGTAATACCCCAGATTAGCTTCCGCTGCTATATTTCCAAAATGGGGGTGTTACATATGGATCTTGAACATATAAGAAAGAATATAGAAAAAAAACCATAAAGAGTGATTCAAGATACTTACAAGAATGAAAAACAAGTAGTGAAATCACAAGATCTATACCCCAAAATAATAGATCTATAAAACCCACTAATAAAAATCAAACCCTAATTTGTAGATCTTGAACAAAACCCATAAATCAAAGAACCAATACTTGCAAACACCTTACGTAACCTTAGAAATGAACTTGGAATGAGTAGATCTTGATAGAAATTAAAACTATGGAAAGTATATGTGTGTGTATGTATGCCGTGGCCAAGAGGAAGGAAAAAGAGAGAAGAAAATTATTGGTGGCTTGTGAAATGAATTAGAAACCCTAAGTTGTGAGAATGTAAGGTATTTATAGGCCAAGGAAGGTTTAGGGTTACATGGTTTTAAGTATTAAGTGAGCAACACACACCAAAAGTGTGTGGGTGTTTGCTCGGCCGAACTAAGCCACAAGGACCATATGGTTCATTTTTTTTAAGTCTTGGTGCATTATACTTAGTCTTAGATTTAAATTTCAAGTCAAGGTTGCACGAGTCCAACAAAAGGTCACATGTTTTGGTCAAATGGTGATACTTGTGCATGAAATGGACACTCTCATGTGTCACTTTCACACACGTGCATGGGAAATTCAAGAAAAGATGCCATTTATTTAATTTCAAGGCTTATGTTTGCATTTGGTTTTAGGTTTAGGCGTTCATATGTATAGGGGGGCTATGAATGAAAATTTTCACTTAAGAATATGAGTGGACGATAACTAAAGTTTACACCGAAAGATTTCGAGTTTCTGAGGTTCCGTTAGGTCAAAAACACGAAAAACGCAATTTAAACAATAAAGCGTAAAAATAAATATCGGGAGTGATCGTAAACTACGAAACACTTAGAAAAGATAAAATAACTCATATAATATCTAAACTAATAAATATCCGTTGCCGGAACGCGTCTGATGATGTTTTTTAGATTTACGCGGGTTTACTTCCCGGTAAACTACCAGATTCAAACGTAACGTATAAAAGTCAAAAATAATTGTCAAAAAAGTTTAAAATATTCACCTGAATTTTTTGAGGTGTGACACTCTTCCCCCGTTAAAAGTGCTTTGTCCTCAAAGCTTAATACGTGGACGAAGGATTTGCGAAAAACGTGAGGGGTACTTTTTCTTCATTTGGTCCTCGCGCTCCCAAGTAAACTCGGGCCCTCGTCTCGAATTCCATCAGACCTTCACGATTGGAATGCGGCTTTGCTTTAGCCGTTTAACTTCTCGATTCATAATTTCAACTGGTTCTTTAATGAAATGGAGCTTGTCATCAATCTGGATCTCATCCAACTGGTTTGCCAAAACGTATCACCCCTTTCCATGGCGACACTTTCAACATGAACTTGTCTCCAACCTCAAATTCTAATGGCTTACGCCTCCTATCGGTATAGCTCTTTTGTCTATCTCGGACAGCTTCAATTTTCTTTTTGATTTGAATGATCTTCTTAGTTGTTTCATGAATAATTTCCAGACTAGTGAGCTGAGCGTCTCCAACCTCAGCCCAACAAATAGGTGATCTACATTTTCGGCCGTAGAGAGCTTCAAACAATGTAGCCTTGATACTAGTATGATAACTGTTGTTGTAAGAAAACTCCACCAAAGGTAGGTGTCTATCCCAACCTTTCCCAAAATCCATCACACAAGTACGTAACATGTCCTCTAAAGTCTGGATGGTTCTTTCACTTTGACCATCAGTCTGTGGATGGTAAGTCGTGCTCATATCTAATTGAGTACCTAGGGTTTTGTTCAGTAATCTCTAGAAATGAGATGCAAATTTACTATCCCAATCAGAAATGATTGAAACTGGCACTCCATGCCTCGAGACTACTTCCTTCAAGTATTGTCTCGTCAACTTCTCCATTGAGTCGGTCTCCTTCATTGGTAAGAAATGAGCAGATTTTGTGAGTCGGTCAACAATTACCCAAATTGTATCTTGACCAGTTGATGTTTTTGGTAACTTAGTTACGAAATCCATAGTAATGTTTTCCCACTTCCATAATGGGATCACGTGTTGAACCAACAAACTGGATGGTTTTTGGTATTCGGCCTTGACTTTGGCACAGGTCAAACATTTACTGACGTAGGTGGCAATCTCAGCCTTCATATTCGGCCACCAATACAGCTTCTTTAAATCTTGGTACATCTTGTCCGATCCAGGATATACCGAATACTTTGACTTATGTGACTCATGCATAATCAACTCTCTTAAGTCACCAAAATAGGGTATCCAACTTCTCCTATTTAAGCACAACGTTCCATCAGCACGTGGCTCTAGCTTCTTAATCATACCACACAGATCTTCTATTCCATAATTCTCCTCCTTTCTTGCCTCAACCTGAGCTTCTAAGATCTGCACAGGGAGGTTCAGACTAATCCTTATAACTAAAGCTCAAACTCGTAGTGGCTTATTATGTTCCTTTCGGGTCAAGGCATCCGCCACCACGTTTGCTTTTCCTGGATGATAACGAATCTCACAGTCGTAGTCGCTCAATAACTCTAACCATCTACGTTGTCTCATGTTCAACTCTTTTTGATCTAGAATATGTTGCAAACTCTTATGATCAGTGAACATAACGCACTTTGCGTCGTACAAATAATGTCTCCATATTTTGAGAGCAAACACCACAGCTCCAAGCTCTAAGTCATGTGTAGTGTAATTCTTCTCATGAATCTTAAGTTGGCGTGACGCGTAGGCTATGACCTTCTCCCTTTGCATCAAAACTGCGCCCAATCCTTTACGAGAAGCATCACAGTAAACCACGAAGTTTTCACTACCTTCGGGTAAAGCCAAAATCGGTGCACTACATAACTTCTGCTTCAACAGTTGAAATGCAGCTTTTGCCTTTTCACTCCAATCAAACTTCATGTTCTTTTGAGTCAGCTTCGTCATAGGCTTGACAATTTTTAAGAAACCTTTGATAAATCATCGGTAATAGCAAGCAAGACCTAGAAACTGACGAATCTCTGTCGGAGTCTTGGGCGATGCCCAATCCTTGATTGACTCAATCTTAGCCGGGTCCACGTGAATTCCCTCACTATCAATCACGTGACCAAGAAATTATACCTTCGACAGCCAAAATTCATACTTCGAAAACTTGGCGTACAATTCCTCCTTCTTAAGTAACTCCAAAATTAACTTAAGGTGTTCTGCATGCTCTTCTTTCCTCTTGGAGTAGATCAAGATGTCATCAATAAAAATGATCACGAATTTATCTAGGTACAGTTTGCACACCCGATTCATCAGATCCATGAATACCGCTGGTGCATTGGTCAGTCCAAATGACATCACTTGAAACTCATAGTGACCGTAGCATGTCCTAAACATTTTCTTTAGAATGTATTCCTCTCGAACTCTGAGTTGGTGATAACCAGATCTCAGTTCGATCTTAGAGTAGACTCTTGATCCTTGCAACTGATCAAACAGGTCGTTGATTCTCGGAAGTGGATATCGGTTCTTCATCATCACTTGTTCAGTTCACGGTAATCGATACACATCCAAAAAGATCCATCTTTCTTTTTGACAAACAAGACCGGGGCTCCCTGGGGTGAGGAACTCGATCTTATAAATCCCTTGTCAGAAAGTTCTTGTAATTGAGTAGACAATTCTTTCAATTCCGACGGTGCTAATCTATACAGAGCTCGTGCCACAGGTGCAACACTAGGGACCAAGTCAATTTGAAATTCGACTTGTCGCGTTGGTGGTAATCCAGGTAAGTCATGTGGAAAGACCTCCGGAAAGTTCCGTACAGTCGGCAGGTCCTCAAGTCGCTTATCCTCTAACTCGTTCTTGATTTCCTTCTTCGTCACTTGTGCTAGAAAAATTAGGCATCCTTTCTCAATATATTATTGAGTTTTTGTGCACGATATAATGCTCACCTTCGACTTCTCTCTTCTACTGTCTCCATCACCTTGGACTATCAAAACTTCATCTCCAAAGGGAATTCGCACAATCTTCTCATCGCAAACGATCACCGCATGATGGTTCGCTAACCAATCCATGCCGATGATGGCGTCAAAGCTTCCAAGTTCTACCGGCATTAGGTCAATATTGAATGGGTGACCTAATAATCCTAACGTACAACCTCTAAGCACGGTATTGGTTTCAAAAATTCTTCCATCAGTTAATTCGATAGCATAGCTAACGTCTAAAGTATCAAGGGTTATATCAAGCAAGGTACTAAATGTAGTCGATATGAAACTTCTATCAGCACCCGAATAGAATAGTATGAAAGCATAATGATTATTGAGAAGAAACGTACCCTTGATGACATTTGAACCGGGGTTAGCGTCTCCTTCACCTAGCACATATGCTTTCCCTTTTTCTTCACCAACTCCATTCTTGTTTCCATCTTTGTTTCCATGGTTTTGATCCTTTAACTTTGGGTAATCACTTCTGTAGTGTCCTTGCCTTCCACACTCAAAACAAGTTACGACCCTCTAATTCACTACTTGACCCCTCTGAGTTGAAGTAGTGGATATTGTGACCTTACAATCCTGGGTCAAATGCCCAACCTTGTTACACTTCCCACATCTCACTGTGCATGGTCCTTCCTGGTGAAGCTTATACTTATTAAAGAGAGGCAACAGTCCATTATATGGTTTTCTCTTATTGTTGCCAGCTTGCCACATTATGACCTCCTACATTTGGCCTTTTGTATGGTGGCTGTTGACCATGGTTGTCTCTCTGATTGACCTCCAATCTTCTTTTGTTTTTAGCGTTTTTCACAGCATAACCTTTCAACTTTTGGTCCATTAAGTTGTTAGCAATCCTAACAGCATCTTGCAGTCTTGTAGGTTCAGCAGCAATTACATTCCCTTGGATGTTATCAGGGAGTCCTCCAATGAATTTCTCAACCCGATCCTCCTCCTCTGGGACCATCTTGGTGCACATCATAGTCAACTCTTGAAATCTCTGAGTATAAGCAGTCAAATCATTGTTCTTCACGGTTAAGTTCCACAGTTCAGTTTCCATTTTCTGAATCTCATTCCTTGGACAGTACACTTCAGTCATTAGCTTCATGAGCTCTCTCCATGACATGGAAAATGCAGCCTCAGTCCCAATAGTCCTCTTGTGTGAGTTCCACCAAGTTAGTGCACTGTTTAACAGTGTGCAAGTAGCATACTTAACTTGGGACTTCTCTGGGCAGTTGCTGATATGGAACACTGTTTCCATCTTCTCAAACCACCTTATCAATCCGACAACTCCTTCCGTTCCCTTAAAGTTGAGTGGTTGACACTTCATGAAGTCCTGATATGTGCATTCTCTAGCAACAGGTCTATCACTTCTACCATTCTCGTTTGGATTTCCATTTCCACCATTTCCATTCTCACCATTTCCATTCTCACCATCTCCATTACCTCCATTTCTATTATCGCCGTCACTCTCGTTCTGGCTTTGATTCTCAGCCTCGAGAGCATTGGCGGCACGGGTCACCTTATGAGCAACCAACGCTTCTTCCACACGTCGGTTAACAAGTTCTTCGATTGCTTCAGGGGTCATACCGGAGCGATTGATAGTCATTGTTCTATGTCACAAGACATAACGCAGGATGAGATTCGATATGAGATATAACCATTTTAAATGGTAAATAGGGTTTATATATAAAAATACAATAGAACATGTTTTGCCAAAACAAGTAAATAATAATATATATGAATACACGAGAGAATTAAAACATGCTTTTCATTTCACGAATAAAAGCATAATTCGGTTACAACCAACCCAAAATTGGTACATGATTTACGATTATTTCTACTGCCAACATCTAGATCTAACCATCAGTCTAATGTCCTACATGATCATGGCACTACTAGTCTAAGGGTGAAAACCTAAATGTATCTCAACATACGACTCCAACCTCCTAAGTCTCCTCCGAGTATCATCACGATCCCTACGAACTTGACGAAACTCCTCCTGTAAAAGTGCCATGTGCCAACGAATACTGTCAATCCGATCTCTCTCTATACTTAACATAGCTCAAACCTTTAGGTACTCCAGTCTCAAACTCCCAATCCTCTCAACCAAACTAGCTCGCTCTCCACTAGCTACCATCTGACTAGTCTCCAAATGTCTCTGAGTGGTCTCAATATCAGTAATCCTATCAATATGAACCTCTGACATGTAGTGAACTATATCATAAATAGTATCCTCAAGATCAGGTATACCTCCTCTAGAAGACTCAGAACTATCACCAATAGCCAATGGTTCTACAACGATCTCTCTTGTGTCTGCCGCACTAGCCTCTGCCTCAAACTCCTCATCATCCTCCCTAACATTACTAGAAGCAATCTCAAATCCCATACCTTTACCATCCTCAGGGTGAGCTACAACTCCCTCACTAATACCTACATCTGCAACAACCTCTACATCAGCAGTATCCACCTCTATATGCTCCTCTCTGCTATCCTTTAGTGAGTATGAATCTCTAAACCTCTTGCGAGGTGGTAAAAGATTAGCAGGAGTAGGGGCTATCAACCTCAAAACATGAGTAGGTGATGGTACTGAAGCAGTAGGGGACCTACATCTCTTTCGAGAAGAAGGTGAAGATGAATCCAATAACCTCTTGGAAAATAAACCTAAGGATGACTCTGATGTAGTCGGTGAGTAAGGGGTAGACAATGGTGCAGACCTCCAACGTCTAAAAGCCTCACTATGTCGTGGAGTCCTAGCAAGTGATCGATGAATAAATCTTTGTGGTGTAGATGAATCAGCATTGGTGGTGTCTGGTGGTGTATGTCCGGATAAGGAATGATCTGAAGGTGCACTAGAAGAAGATGAGTCTAGTGAAGAATGACGATCCGATGAATGATGAGATAGAAATCTCCATGCAAGTCTACGAGCAGGAATGGGTCTAACTCTCTTCCTCGCAGTCAACAACTTACGTGGCCCATTGAGGTGGGTGCAATAAGGTCGGCCAAAAGGGATAGCCTCACCGGGTTGGACAAGAGTCGCTGAATGTTGTCGAATCTCAGGTGGGGCAACAACAGGTGCAAGGGGAAACTTTGATAATAGTGCAAGAGTATCATGAGATGACGATACGGGTCTCTGCTCAGCAGGCTCAGACTCACTGTTCGCCTCCGTGTCATCAAAACACAAAAAGGGTGAAACCAATGGCAAATCTGGTGCGGGAGGTAAAGAATCCTCCGATGGATTAGAATCAGAAGAAGATGAATAGTCCACTAAATCAAGTACCCCGGCAGGTGAGACGACTGAAACTGTCCCCTCCTTCGATGCAACTATAGGGTCAGCTGGAACAACAGGAACCTTAGGGATAGCAGGGATAATAGCAGGAATAGCACCAAAGAGAATCACTCGTGGGGCATGAGAACCCACACTCTCATTAGATGTATCAGATGAAATAGAAATAATAGGAGCAGCCATGACCTGCACAAGCATAAGTTTATATAAATCCTCTTTATATGAAACCATGCACGTGCAAGCAAAGCCAAGAAATAAGTACGATACGAAATATGATATGGCAAAAGGATGAATAAAGTAATTATGGCAATATGATATATATAATCAGTACTTATATATATTAAACGCTATTATTATAAGATATATATGTAAGCATGCAAAAGCACATTGGATCACATACTGGTTATAGACTAGACCAAGATATACTACCTGGTTCTTTATAACCTGGCTTTGATATCAATCTGTCACACCCCCAAACGGGGCCTAGTCGGAAACAAATGTCCAGGGGCGTGACGTCATAATATACATCACACAAGATACAAAGAACGACCTCTAAAGGTACGTTTGAAAATCCAACATCATTGAATTAATTAAAATAGTTAAAGTTTGACATAAGTTTAAAGATAATATGCGGAAGCGAATAAAAGTTTTAGAAATTGACAACGATGTTTAAACAGTAGATAATAGCGTTTCTTGAAAATCGGCCCAATGCATAGCGACACCAAATAGCAAGCAAAGACATCCACATCTAAGCACCTGAGAAAAACATGCTAAAATGGTCAACATAAAGTTGAGTGAATTCATAGGTTTGAATTTAATATTAAAAGTGGACCACAAGTTCACAGTACGCACGTGACAGTTATAACAGATACAACTTCACATAAAAAGAATGTATTTACTGTTGCACTAAGCTCATGACACCGAAGCTCAATTTAAAAGGAAGCATTTTATATGCCAAATAGTATTCCACGCCCTAAAGGTATCTGACCAAGATCACCTATTGACATTCCGACATGGTATATATCCGTTTGTTCGGGACCTCCGAATCTAGTAAGCGCTACTTACCCGGATAGGGATAATTACTCCCAATAGATCTATTTACAACATTCGCGCTCACTTAACCAGTACGGTCGGTTAAGCAATTGACGGTTCATGATAATTCGGGCATTAGTGGTCTATTCGCTACTTAGGCAACACGTAATCAGGAAAAGGAAACGTAAAGTAACTGTGTCCATAGTTTGGAAAACAAGCAATGTTTCTCACCCTAAAATAGTAAAGTAAAAGTAGTAAAATATGGGACTATGAACTCACCTTAGCAAAATGAGTAAATGATAATCACGCAAGTAACAGATGATGTAGAAATAGACCCGCGACCTAGAATAATAACGCGTCTCAAAAACACAGAAAGTATGCCAAGAATTGCACAATATGTTCATCACCAAAATACATCCATGTGTGTTTGCTTTAGTTTGATTATCAATCATGACGAAATAAAATCATATAGTTCTTCGTTAAGTTTTGGCGTTTAACTAAAAATTACTATTTTTAAAAAGTTTCTATTTTAGGAAAGTTTTTAGTTTCGGGACGTTAATACCGTCCCCTACATTTGTTAAGTTTCCATAATTCAAAACGTACTAACTAGCCTTAATTACTTAACTTTTAAGTCTGTTCCTCTAAATTCTTACCAAACTTACTATTTTTAGTAACTTTATCGCTTTTTCCAAAATATGCTAACCGTGTCTTTAAATGACAGTAATAAATAGGTGTGTGTTACTATATATTTCGCTAGTGTTTAGAAAGTCCAAAAATGTCCGATAGTGTCCGAAAACTCATTTTACTATTCACATCAGCACACTATTTATCTGGTTTTGTCGAAAAATGTTTCAGGCTTCATTTGGCTATAACTTGGTCGTTTTAAATCCAATTTTAATGTGCGATATATGAAAAACTATCTATTTGAAACGATCTCTCCAAAAACTACTTTTATGCCTAATGAAAACATTTTTAGGTCGACCAAAACCTTAAAACAAATTCGGGACAGCAAGCACTTTTTGCCAAAAACGCAACCAAAATCCACCTAAACTTAACAATAGTGCCTAATCTAGCCTAATCTCCATTCACAACTAATCCACAACAAAACCACACCTAAATCTAACCTAATCCCTTCATTTCTATTGTTGCAACACTCATCAACTCTCATCTCACCAAGAACATAATATTTAACTAGTAAAATAAAGTAGTATCATTATTTATGAAATTTTGTCTTTAAAATCTTTCAAAAATTAAAACACAACATATGGATGTATGGATCTTGAACATATAAGAAAGAATATAGAAAAAAAACCACAAAGAAAGATTCAAGATACTTACAAGAATGAAAAACAAGTAGTGAAATCACAAGATCTATACCCCCAAAATAATAGATCTATAAAACCCACTAATAAAAATCAAACCCTAATTTATAGATCTTGAAGAAAACCCTTAAATCAAAGAACCAATACTTGGAAACACCTTAGGTAACCTTAGAAATAAACTTGGAATGAGTGGATCTTGATTGATATCAAAACTATGGAAAGTATATGTGTGTGTATGTATGTCGTGGCCAAGAGGAAGGAAAAAGAGAGAAGAAAATTGTTGGTGGCTTGTGAAATGAATTAGAAACCCTAAGTTGTGAGAATGTAAGGTATTTATAGGCCAAGGAAGGTTTAGGGTTACATGGTTTTAAGTATTAAGTGACCAACACACATCAAAGGTGTGTGGGTTTGTTTGCTCGGCCGAACCACCACCACAAGGACCATATGGTTCATTTTTTTGAGTCTTGGTGCATTATACTTGGTCTTAGATTTGAATTTCAAGTCAATGTTGCATGAGTCCAACAAAAGTTCACATGTTTTAGTCAAATGGGTTTACTTGTGCATTAGTGGGACTTCTTCATGTGTCACTTTCACCCACATGCATGGGAAATTCAAGAAAAGATGCCATTTATTTAATTTTCTAGACTTATGGTGCATTTGGCTTGGGTTTGGGTGTCTAATATATAGAGGGGGAGGGATATGAACAAAACATTTCACTTAAGAATATGAGATGGACGATAACTAAAGTTTACATGAAAAGATTTCGAGTTTCTGAGGTTCGGTTAAGTCAAAAACGCGAAAAATCCAATTTAAATGGTAAAACGTAAAAATAAATATCGAGAGCGATCGTAAACTACGAAACACTTAGAAAAGATAAAATAACTCGTATAATATCTAAACTAATGAATATCCGATGTCGGAACACGTCCGATGACGTTTTTCAGATTTACGAGGGTTTACTTCTCGGTAAACCGCCGGATTAAAACGTAACTTATAAAAGTCAAAAATAATTGTTGGAAAAGTTTAAATATTGACCTGAAAATCTCGAGGTGTGACAATTATTCATTTTTAGGGTTTTACGCGTTTACTTTTAATTTTCATCGTTTAGTTAAATCGCTTAAACTAAAAATCAACAATAAACGTAAACGGACATCAACAAGTAAAATTTTACTTCAAGCAAGTGTTATATAATTATTACGAGGATAATTTATAACTTTTCATATTATATTTTTATTGGTTACATAAAGCATCTACGTTTCGTAATAAAATACATTTAGGCATACACGAAAGCACCAATACCCATCTATACTAAAACAAATACCCACTTTTATACCGAATACACAAAAATTAAACAATTTCTACCTTTGTTGTACATAGGGCCGGATCTATAATGAATAAAACACCAAACCCATTTTGTTGATCCCAAAGAATAGATCTTTAACTCCTTAGCTTGTAAGGTTTAGTACCCTTGGATAAATAAAAAAAATACTAAGAATGAAACTTTGATTGAAGTTTGTAGTCAATATCATGAACACGTCCACCAACAAAGCATTCCAGATTCCGGTAGATCCTTCTCGTCTTCAGTCGCCTTTCAATAGCCGCTATGAACTCTTTGCTCCTTGTCACGTCCTTTTGAGTCCAAAATCACGTATTCATACCCGGATTGAGCCACTTGACCTTGAATTCCTTGACTCTTAATCCAGTTCTTCCAGAATACGTGTCAACGTCCCCATCACTGAATTTTATATCTCATTAACCTCATGATCTTTTCGGTCAATTTTGTCAACCGGGACAGCTACTGCTCGAGAGACTAAATGATGGTATAATCATGCTTGAACCGGGGGGGAGCGTGGTGGGCTGTCCCAGTCCTAGTTTAGTGAGGTTCAACTGTGTTTGGTAGCTTTCAATGCCGAGTTGAAAGTCTTCAACCCGCTGTCGAATCACCAAGTTTCGGTCATACTGACATTAGTAATAGCATCTGTTTATTCTGCACCAGTAAGATGATCGAGAGACCTGCAGAAGAAGCCCGATTCAGGTCTTCAAGTCACTGAATACAGGTTTCTTGAAAATCTCTTTTCCGCATCGTGTGTTCTTGGAAGTCAGCTCTCTTCAAGGACAATTTCGCTCAGTGGTAAACCGAATCTTGAGTATGCTTGATTATGACACACAAAGAATCCGCTGTGTGTTCTGACATCTTTTCTATGCGACGAAGAATCATGTCTGTCAATATAGAACTTCTGTCGATTAAACCACCAGTGAGAGATGCCATATTTTGCACTTATGACATAAGTGTACACATCATCAATCCACATTTGTTCTGGAACTAGCAGTTCAAGCCCAAAGTCAGGATAACTAGCAGCCTTTATCTTGGAAATCGATAGTGCAGGATTGCTTCCTACATGCAGCCATAATTACTCAATACTCAAGACGTTTATTGAAGAAGAATTGTGGTTAATCAGTCGACATGACCAAGGAGACCATCAAGAGAGCTAGTGCAGTGGTCAGTTGACGAGAGCCGCATTCATGACTTGAATCTCACTTCTGGATACAGCGTCTAGTCAAACCTGAGTTTGAGCATTCTTGTGATACTCCTCAACTTTGGAACAGGAGTGAATGACAACCGGGTGAAAGCTTTAACACTTTCATAAGCCTTTCCCCTTCGGTATCTGCTTGTGTAACTCGTCTTAATAATTTTGTCGGCAGTACCACTTCCATGAAATTCGTCATGTCGTCAGTCATTGCAAGCAATGAGTCCAGCATGGGTTCGAAGTTGAAACACAACGCAAAGCCTATTTTTTCTCTACATCTAAAGACACTATAAGACGGTAATGATCAAGCAAGGTTCAAGAGGTCGCTGTAAATCCTCTCTAGTAGTGGTATTTTTTTTCCACAGTCTTTCGAGGAGTCCATCTATGATAAGTGAGACATTCCCGAATCTTCATCTCAGACAAATGTACCTGCTTATCGGGGATGGAATCATCTTCCTCAGGAGTCAGTAGGAGATAACTTTTGAGCTGCCGTAAAACTAGTTGACTCGAATCTAGTGTCAGATGTAGTCTAAGCCATGGATTGATATGTGGATGTCGCAGGCTTGGATAAACTTGAAGCCTTACTGCCTTATTGCTGAGTAGATCCTGATGTACCAGTAGATGGAGGAAGAGGAGGTGGTGGCAGCTGAGAGGATCCCGATGCACCTGAAATAGCTAGAGCATCAAATGCACCTGCTGGAGGAGGTGGAGGCGGTGGCGGAGAAGGTGGAGACCCAGAAGGAGTTCTTGGAGCTGCACGCTTATTTCTTTTCTTCTTACGAGCTTCCTCCTGATCAGCTAAATGTTGATTTGAATAATCTAGTTCCAATGACTTCTGCAGAGCCTCATACAATTCATTGTGAACGTCATAAGCCTTGTAGGAGTTGTCTTTAAACATCCGTTGTTGAAGAATTTCCTTTTATATCAACAGTCGGCAGAAACCTAAAGGCGAGCTTCGAAGTGGAGCTTGCATTGCCAGTCTACTGCAACAGTGACATCTCATACCACTGCTTGGCTCACCTTGTGGGCAAAAATAAGATTCTCTAAGTGTATACCGATTTCCTCTTTTTTCTTTTCCTTTCCTCTCCCCTTTCCTTTCCCTTGTTGTCCAACCTTTTCCTTCAGGCTAAGTTTGTTTTGTATCAGATCCGTCATATGTTGTTCGAGTTCACCTATGCGCTTCACTAAAATTAGATCTGTGGTGCTTTGTTGTGGTTGAGGTGGTGGTGGAAGAGTGGTTGTCGTGATTGTTGAGATTGTTGCTGTTGATGTTGGGAGAGGAAAGTCGGATTGCATCGTCGTGAGATCAATAACCAGAGTGGTCATTAGGAGAACCAAGGAGGTGTCTTGATGAATGGGGACTGGAACCATTGACTGAACCTCTGGTTCAGCATTCGTTTTCCCTGATTCTTCTTCATGTGGTTTCTCCACGAAAAACTGATCAGTGAAGCTGAGATCTTTATCAAGGTTTTGCAGATAAGACAGGGTTCCCTTGGAGCTTGCAGGTTCTTCTAGAATCACCTGATCTTCAGTTGGCAATTTGAGGTTCTCTTGAACATTTGGGTAGGCAGTTGTGGTAAACTCCTCATCCATTTGCTCTGGTTTTTGCTGAGATGAAGCATCAGTTGCCTCTAAGTCCATGTGTTCATGGTTTGGTCTAGCATGAACCCTATGACTTGGTTGAGGTTGAGATTCTACAGCCTCACCAAGGTTTGATCCAGCCTGGCCTTCATCTTGTATACCAGGGTTTAGTCCAGCCTGGCCTTCATCTTGTTTACCAGGGTTTGGTCCAGCCTGGCCTTCATCTTGATCTCCAATATTGATCACAGGCATTTCCTCATCTAATTCCATTTCACTGTAAGTCAGAGTACTGCAGTCATCCAAGAAGGGTAACGTAGATACGAGAATATTCGAGTAGCGCGAGTCTAATGTGAGTGACGGAGTTCAGACGTCGGAACATGGGAAGGGCGCCTTTGAAAGAATAAATTGATCTACAGGGCTCTTCTCTTCGTTGGAGTCTGAAGTAGTGAGATCGTGATGCGCTTGAGTCATCTAACGACTCTCACTTTCCCCTTTCCTTGTAACTCTGGAAGCGGTTGATATTCCACAAGTAGGCTCCCTCAATTGCTCGCGACCGACGAGCAATGCCACGACTCTCTCGATAACAGGTTATAGGTTAGGTTATTCCTATTAAACTTAGATTCTCAGGGACCGTAAAGATCAGCTCCTATCATCATGTATGGGCAGAATCCTCAACAGGGGGAGGATGGTGGGGGGTAGTCTTGCAAGGGGGGGACATCATACCAACTACGATGAGAGCGTTTCACTTTTCCGGTACGAGTCTGCGCGCGTTACTTTCTGGTCTGCCACTATTCCATCCTTTACACACTTTTTGCTGGGAGGGTTCATCAGTAGTTTTCCTTAACCAGCTTTTCGTTTCTTTTCTGAACCGCTTAGATGGTTGAAGTATGGTGCTGTGTTTGGTTTTAGTTGTGAGATGAGTAGTAGCTCTTACGTTTGAGTCGTCATCTGCTCAGCACGAACTCGATAGTGTTAGAGATAATCACTATACGATGCGTTGCAAGCGTTAATGAGACCGATGAGCGAATGACATAGAATCTTAGTAAACACACGTCATACGCACATATAGACACTGTAGCAGGAAGAACGTGGCTGCGGCATACATAAGAGATTGTGTCATACGTGATTGACAACATATGAGCCACTTAGTGAGCTATATGACAGCCGATATGCGATAGTGATGCTCCTTATTATGCATCTGAGTTAAGGATCATTGAGCAGTGCTCAGCGTATCACATGCCAAATATTTCTCTACCATCCTTTTCTAACAAACCTGAAGTGTTCATAATGCTTTCTCTATCGTGTGAGTATGAGAGAGGCGACCCTGTCCTTGGGTGAATGTTATACTTGGTTTCTCATAATATGGATGATCAGTTTTTGTGAACCTAACACTTAAATGAGCAGATGACGGTCGCTTATTGCCTCATGCTACTTGTAGCGATTCCTTCCTTCAGTAAGAAAGGTTTGTATAGATTGAATAAACTCTTCCTAGATCCTTTCCGCATAGTTAATGTTAAAGCGATGAATGATACCCTAAAGGTTCTGAAGCACAAAATGTCTTGGCCTATCATATCCAGCAGTTTTACCCGTAAGGCACATGTTAATCATGGACAAGACAGCTCTCCATGGTTGATAGAGCGCATTAACAGACATGGCAGACACATTTCTGAGCGTACTGGGGTATCCTAGAGTGTTGACATATTCAATAACTATATCACTGGAAGGCGGAGCCACAAAAGGATTGTTGTCATTGGTTGGAGTGATATCAAGTGCATCTCTAAGAAGATCTTTGTGAAGATTGAACCATTGCTCATCCAACTGACAACTATACAACCCAGTAGATGTGTTAAAACACATGGTGTCCCAAAACTACTAACTGTAGATAGCGGGAATCGTAGAGGATGCCGTGAAGGCCCTGAAGAAGTTGGTGTTCTTCAGTAAGGCCACAACAATAGGGAAGATAGGATTCCTCTGAGGCTTGTGTACATCAAGTACGCAGTTGCTCTTGCCGATGGGCACCCACTTGCTTAACGGCAATATCTGATCATCCGTTCTGGTCGGTGGTGCGACAGCAGGAGCTTGTTCCACGGGAGCATCATTCGCAGGAATGTTCAAGTCAGCCATAATATCTACACAAGTAGATCCAACAACAGGACATACATACAAATATATGATGTTAGATGGGAGCAATTTCTCAAAGGGATGTCAACCTTGGAATAGATTGACCAAAAGATATTTGACAAATCGTTAAACCAATCTAATGACAACTCGCTAGATGATTTAATTAATGATCATCAACTCGCTACAAATAACTCGCGAGAACATACTAATAGAAATACTTAACTCGCGAGAACATACTAATAGAAATACTTCCTAAGTCCATTACATTGTGGTTTAATGTATTAATAAGGTTCAAACAAGGTTCAGATTTGGTACACATGGTCCTTGTAATTTCATAAGCCTAGGAAACATTTAGCAAATTACACATAAGTCCCTATACTCACAAATTATTGACAAATTTAGCCCTTTGAGTTAAAAATAAATTTAACCCCTCTTCAAGATGTAACCCCGTTAAATACAATAACCTTTTATTAATTAATTATTTTGATGAATTAACACATGCCCTAGTTCATGAATTTGAACCACACTTCCCCCATCCAAACAATGACCCGTTTCACTCTACGTTATCATAAGCGACGTCTATCTGTATATCGCTCTTATATGCGTGAGTTAGTACTGACTCAAATCTTTCAAACAAGAGTCATAGACTCGATCTGTCTTTCACAGGAGTGGACATACACAACAGTTCACAACGACGAGACGCCACCGGCATTACTCTCATATTCTTTAGACGGTTAAACCGAGGTGATGACATCAAGATAAATTTTCTGAGAGGAACTGGCTATGAGTCTCAGTACACAATTAAGAGTTCTGCGACTACGCGATACGAGAGTCACTTCTCACACTTTATAAAGAAATAATGCACTGAAACGTATATTAGATCGAGGGTGCACGAATATGAAGTAATCCATGCCCGGGAGAACTTAATCACCCGTTGTCAGGAACAGCCGTCTTTTTAGCGCGGGACATGTCTTTCCCATTATATGAAAAGCATGATTGCATCACGCATTAAAGTACATGTTTTGGACAAAAATTTTTGAACTTCCGTTCGATCTTCATTTAAAAACCCGTGTCATTATTGAATGACATTTTTAGGTTCATAAATGTTATCAATAAACGGAAGACATGTCGTGAAAAACTATTTTTGGAATTTTCTATTTTCTAATTTTTATGGTTTTTGTAGGTTTTATATTGTTTTTGTATTTTCTTTTTAGATTTAAGCTATATACATATTTACATAGGATATAGGAGGACCATCCTTTACTCCTCTTCTCCTTCCTGAAGACGTTTAAGGGTTTCTGAAGACATACTCTTCATACGAAGTCGCGGGAGTAGAAATTCAAACCGCTCTCTTGGTAATGCTTTGGTGAATATGTCCGCAAGCTGATAATTCGTCGTCACGAAGTACAATTCAACCACGCCTTTCTCAACTTGCTCTCTTATAAAATAGTGTCGTATGTCAATGTGCTTGGACCGGGAGTGCTGGACATTATTGTAGCAGAGAGCAATGGCACTGCGATTGTCACAATACAGGGGAATCTTATTGAATGCAAAGTCGTAGTCTGTAAGCTATGATCTCATCCAAAGTATCTGAGCACAGCATCCAGACTATGTGCGCGAGAGTGAGAGAGAGATGCCTCTATAGTTGAGATCGCAGTGCTCTTCTGTTTCTTTGATGACCAGCTGACTAATTTATCTCCAAGGAACTGAGCACTTCCTGACGTACTTCTTCGTGTGTCTTGACAACTTGCATGGTCCGCATTTGCATAGGCCGTTAGTGCCATAGCGGTGTCTTTCGGATACCAAAGACCCCAATTAATGGTTCCTCTGAGATACCGAAAGACCCGTTTAAGAGCATCAAGGTGATTTTTGGTAAGCGATGCCTGATACCTAGCACACATGCATACAACGAATACAAGGTCGGGTCGGCTGGCAGTGAGATACATTAGAGAGCCGACCATACTACGAAAGCGAGTCTGGTCAACTGGAATCCCTAAGGGGTCCTCATCCAGTTTGAGTCGATCCACCATATGGGGGGTGTTGTTATCAACAGGGTCACACGAATCTATCCCAAATTTCTTTAATATTTCAAGAGCAAATTTTGCGAGAGTGCGAGAGCGCGTAAAACTGCTCAGGGATTTTGAGAAACTGTAAACCTAGATAGAAAAAAAACATTTGGCCACTCATGATATTTTGAAATTTAGAACTCATCTCATTCGAAAAAAATGTCACACCTATGTCGGGTCGGTCGAGCAAATATGATATCATCTACATATATTTGAACAAGAAGAATATGTTTGCCTATTTTCCGAGTGAATAATGCGTGGAATCTACTGAACCCTTGAAAATTGATTGACTAGAAGAAATCTTGGACAAGGTATCATACTACGCCCGAGAGCTTCTTTAAAACCGACAAAGCTTATTCAGACGATAAACAGAGGTCAGAATGGTCTGGATCAAACGAACACCGGTTGTCTAACAGACCTTCGTCCTTATGCGGGGGGTGGCGGGGGGGGAATGTATGGGAATGAGTGTGCTGTGACTACATTTGATAGATGGTCATGTTTTTACTGGCGGTATTGGCGATGAAGATTCGAATAGCCTTGATACGTGCAACCGGTGCAAATGATTCCTCGAAATCAATACCCTCCTCTTGTCGATATCCCTTGGCAGCCAACCGAGCCTTGTTCTTCAGAACATCACCGTACTCATCAAGCTTAACTTTGTAAATCCACTTGAGAGCTATAATTATGATACAGTCTGGTTGAGGTACTAATTCCCATACTTAAAGTCGATCAAATTCGTGAATCTCATCTTGCATAGCTTAAAACCAGCAATCTTTAGTTATTGCCGATTTGAAGTTCTTTGGTTCGACTTTTGACTGTACAGAGTTATACAAGCACCATAAGGCATCAATTGCTAGTTGTTTTCTGGTGGATACTGGCCGAGAGGGATTGCCATAATATTATCAAGCGTTGATCTTTGCTCCATTCCCATAGATGATGAAGTGTTTGAGTAGACAAGAAAAGAGCATTCTCTAACAAAATCCCCGATGATGATGCTTCAGAACTTGGCTTCGCAAACTCTTATGAAGGAATCATTGTCAATGGAGCGAATGATTAATCTATTCCCTGATAGTAGATTCAGCTGCAACGTCTTGATGAAAACTTAGAGATTGTAATGCCGAAGATGACGGTGAATGACTTGGAGAAGGTGCATCTTGATCAATGGTAGTAGATGAAGGTGTACCGGCTAAAGTGACTGAAACTGAAACTGCTGGAGCAGGAGAGACCGGTCTTTCAACACGAGTAGGTTCTAGGTATTCATCAAACATTGGTTGGAATAAAATCTCCAGTTCTTTATTTATGGGGGGTACATAAGGTGCTGCAGGAACCGGATTTGGTATGAGCCCTGAACTTATCTGTCCAAGCGTCAGAAAAGTAGGAGCGGGTCCTGTACAGAGTTTCACAGGAGCCATGTGCTCAGTCAGCTCATCGAATTGAATGTGAATAGTTTCCATAATTCGTCGGGTTCTTTTGTTGTAGATTCTATACCCTTTCCTGCTAGGTGTATAACCAACGAATATTCCAATATCAGCTGTTGGTTGTAATTTTCCAAGATCTTCGCTAGTCATTTCTAGGGTAACAAAGAGGACCAAAGACACAGAAAAAGGTAAGATCAGGCTTCTTATCATGCACCAGCTCATATGGGGTTTTGTTATGAAGAGTGTGAATGAGAGATCTGTTTTGGTTGTAACAAGCAGTAGCCACAGCTTCTGCCCATAGAACATCGAGCATTGGAAAATATCAGCATTGTCCTAGCGGGCCTCTACAAGAAGTACGGTTTCTGTCATTCGACAACAGCCAATCTGCTATGGATTCCTTAGAACTGTCTGTGAAAAAATGCCGACACGTCCAAAATATGCATCAAAACTTTATTGAACAAATTCTGTGCCATTATCGGAACGAATGTATCTAATAGTTTTTTGAGAGGAGTGGGGGGGGGGGGGGGGGGGGGGGGGGGGGGGGGGGGGGGGGGGGGGGGGGGGGGGGGGGGTAACTTTGTATTTTGCTTAGAATTTAATGACAACCTCTGGTTTCATCTTTTGATCTCATAAACTCAACCTAAGTAATCCGAGAATAATCATCAACATTACTAAGATGTATTAATTCCCATTAATTGTTTGCACTCGCATCGGTCTACATAAATCCATATAAAAGGTATTAAGAACTTCTAAGTTGTGTTTTTGGTTGGTTTGTGGTGTATAGCTTTTTGCTCTTTCGAAGTTGACATGTAGAGCAAAAGATGACTTCTCAAACTTCAATCTAGGTAAACCCTCTGACTAGTCCTTTCTGGCAAGGTCATTGATGGTACCAGAAGGTCAAGTGGTTTAAACGACGATGCCTATAACCATATTTTTGATCTGGAGGCCTTAGAACAACAGGTAAATGGTAGAGTACTTCATCATGTCTACAATCGAGATAGTGTACAAATTAGAACCGCGAGAACCTTTAATTAATTCAACACCATCCGTATCTCGAACGTAGCATGAATACTTCCCGAATACAACTTCCAGATCAGAGTCACAAAATTGTCCAACAGAAAACCTATTGTATCCCAGTCCTTCCACATAGTGAGAAATCACACTATCACCAATCATGTAATGTCCATAACCCATGATAGCACCGAAATGGTCATTCCCGAATCTAACTGTCCCGATGAACTTATTCACGAAATTCTTGAGCCGTGAGCGATCCCCCGTCATATGTTTTGAGCAGCCTGAGTCCAAATACCAAAGGATGATCTGTACGACCTGCATTTGAAAACAGACGAAGATGGAGAGTTTGGAAGTTGGATCCCCAATTTTGGTTGGGTTCTGTTGGTTAGGCCAATGTAATGGCCTGGATCTCATTTTTGCCATAGCATTTGCTACTTTTGGGTTTAGTGAGCCTAGTTTAAAGGGCACTATTCTCCTAAAGTGATAGACTGTCCCGTGGCTCTATTGATGACCAACACAGTAAGCAATTTGACGGGGGGGGGGGGGTGGGAACCAACTTGCCTAACTTTCCCCCCAACCTTTGGACGCATGGTATGTGGGTTGAGAGTTTACACATAGAGGGGGACTAACCGCAATAATCAACCACACACATGATTGCAAAAAATTAAACATTTATTACATGTTTGGCTCGAACAAATCAAATTCGAATTAATTACAGTACGCTTAGAGATACTACTAGAATCAACATGATTTGTGGTTCTTAAGTTAGACTTATTTATCCTAGGGTATTCTTCTACTTTCTTCTGGTTGACACCTTTAGCTGGAGAGATCCTATTTTTCTTGGTATTGCTCCTAGGCTGTGATCCGCTAGTATTGGTGCAACAGCTTACTCCTGTAGAAGGAGGCACAGGGACATTAGTCTTCTGAGTGTGCAGTTGATCTACATGTTTGTGTGTGTTACTATTTAACGTGTCACATTGTTCTTTAAAAGTAACTTGCTTTTTCTTAATTAAAGGGGTAGGAGCATGCTTTATATCTCGTTGGTTAAAGGCTTTTGGACAAGTGCTAATCACATATTCTAAGAGTTCCTAAGAGTGTTTAGTGTAACGGCAAGCAGAGACAATTGATCTATCTAAGGTCTTTTCAACCGGAGCCTCGTCTACTATGGTCGGGCGACGGGTGGTTCTATAACTTCAATTAAGATTATTTGAGATAATGTAGATGAACTTCCTGTTTTCCTATTGTGAGTGGAATTGGTTCAACATCTATAGCATACCTACCGGGTGTAAGAACTCTTGGATTTACAGACTCTATAGTGTTGCATTTCAAATTTTCATGTATTTGGGCTTTCAGATTCTCATTTTCAGTTAGCAAGGCCGTTGTCTGTTCTATATGCTTAGCATGTATGATCTTAATAGAATCGTACAGTTCCTTGTAATGCTGTTTAACTTTTTCATTCTCTGCCCTAAAAAGCTCATTTTGTTCTTGAAGAACGGTGACTTCTTCAGTTAATTGAGTGATCTGAAAATCTAAGGCCCAGAAATCAGAGTACGGTCTCTTCATCTACGGTCTCATTAATTGAGAGATTGCTTCTCAATTTTTGATGGTGTTTGACCTTCTTGAAATGGAAGCTTTCATTTTTTTGATTACAAAGACCGAGTCAAAATCAGGAGTATCTCGAGCGGGGGGGAGATGGGTCCTTTCTAAAACTTTCTTTAAGGTTTTGATACTTTAACTGTAAATTTAAGTGATTAACCTCAAGATTGGAAAAACGTTTTACTAATTCAGTATGATCATCTTTTTGAACCTTATCTCGTAATTTAGAAAGCTCTGCCTTCCAATTTTCCGACACATGATACTGAACAATGGTGTGGGGCTTCATGCAGTTCATAAATCTAAATACAGTAAGCTCAGATTCCGTTGTCATTATAATAATCGAGCTTCTACTTAGATGATGATACAACAGTCACTCAGTACACATACACAGAGCGAGTATCGACATCTGTGACATACAGTACGAACAACTATGGGGTGCCAGGGGAGCGACACGCAATGACTGTTAGCATGCTTGTTCAAATAGAGAACATTTTGGTCAACTTCAGCTTCCAACTCTTCAAAAATGTCTTTCATTTCTTTAATTTCTTTAGTTAAAGCCTTTTGAATTCCCTCAAAATGTTCTTTAAGTGTTTTGAAAAATAGAATGACCTCGGTGAGGTAACATTCCTTGGTTTGTTCAAAACCACTTTTCCCTTCAGTGAGCCATGTTGGTGTAATTCTCTTTTTACGGTTTTTCAAATCAAAAAAGTTGTATAAGTGCAAAAATATTAATTTTCACTTGATTTTTTGTTGGAAGCACCCTGGGAACAAGTGTTATAGGTGTATTTAGTGGATACATCGTCAACGCTTTGATTTGGTCTTGAGGCGGAGGAGCCCTGCTCTTTGGAGAGCTATTTTCTTCTCTTGATGAATCTTGAGACATAGTAGTTGGGGGGGGGGGCTCGTGGGAGTCAATGCTTCTGTGGGTGAAGGTCGCTAAATAATTCTCTTTCCCGAGTAATCAGGGTGGTGTCAATCTTAACCTTATGACATCACACACTCAGGTCTTTTCATTTCTGTCATTTATTTTACCTCCTAGTGATTACAATGCTATCTCTAGGTATCCTCTGTGTTATGCATTAAAGCCGGACATGATTGTTTTTTGATAAATCTCTATAACCATTATATATGAGCAGGCTGAACTTGCTTTGGCACGGAGTGAGGCATAAAAGGGGTCTTAGTCAGACCGAAGATCGCACCTATGTACTAGTTAGCAGTTATCTATACATGAAGAGTGCAAGGCGAGGAGAGGCGTTATGTTTGGGTTATACATTAGAGGTTCACGATGAGTCGATATTTAGGGTTATACATTAGTGAGGTTCAACGTATGAGATCGATATGTTAGGTTATACCATATAGTTGAGTTCGAATCACAACATGTCGAACTGTTGTTGAGAGACGACCAGTCTGACTCAGTAGTAGATTATACGCGTCGATTACTTCATCTCTCTTTACAGATTCATGACGACAAATAGATACACGTATCGAATGTATTGTGTATTGTAGGCATTTCTAGTTATCACAACGCACATCACTCTTTGATACCGTCGACATAACGAGCTATGTAGAGCTCATATACACCATTGACTTAGTTATGGTTTGATGGTAGAAGCAAGTTGTATTTTAATTTGATGTATCGGAGTTGTGCAATTTTCATCCTTAATATTACGGTCAGTGATAACTATTCTTAATTGTTCATCAATCTTTTGTTCTCTTTCCGTTAATTTAAACCTGGCCCGTCTTTCATACAGTTCAACTTGTTCCTTATATGTTGCAAGTTCAGCAGTTAATGAATTATCAACTATTGTGTTCCGTGTTGTGTCAAAGACAGATTGGGCATGCGGTCATGCATAATCTTTAAATATCACAATTTATGCATCATTTGGAATAGAAGATACATTACTCTTTGTACAAGCTGGCACTGCTTATATCTCTTCTAGCATAACTGATCAACGAAATCATAATACTACATCGGAGGCGATCTCAACGGATCTATTCGATTTTATATTTAGAGTGAGTTATACATTAGAGGTTCAACGGATGAGTCGATATGTTAGGTGTATCTTACATTAGAGGTTGCAACGGATAGAGTCTAGATCATGTTTGGGTTATACATAGAGGTTCAAGCCGATGAGATCGGATATGTAGTGGGTTTTTCTAATACATTCAACTACAGTACGTATATCATATCGTATAGTATAGGGTTCTACATTATGACGTTCATCATCGGGACGAGTCGATAGATATTGTATGAGTAACATTAGTACGTTCGATTATTGCGGACGATCCAATCATGGTATTTAGGATGTTATACATTAAGACGTTTAACTGTGACGATCAACATATGATATGGTATATACATATAAGACTAATCATTTTTATGGCTCGTATAATTAGTCAGTGAATCAATAACGTAGTTTGGTTGTACATCGTCATGCATCTCGTGTTCTTCATGATGTTCACAAACAGCATCCTGATAGTGATCATGGTAGTGTACCTCAGATAGAATGTCCGAATCATAAGGACTAGCTTCATCGTAAACAGGATCTGCGGATGATAGATTAGCCATGAACATAGTCTGTGCCATGGGAGCCTCATCAACATCATAATCAAAAGCATCACAGTTATCAGCTTGAAACACATTATCCACATTGAGTGCTAAGTCCTGAATAGGTTGCTCATCCACATCTTCATCAATAGCATTGTCTTGTCCACCTGCAATAAACAATAACAACTCTTTATCCAATGCCACCCCGTTCTCTTGAGCTTGCATCAGCAACATCTTGTCTTTGAAGTATTCGGAGTTCTGTGGACGCTTGGGTTGAGTGCAGTTCCTTGCTATGTGGCCTATACCGTTGCAGTTGTAGCACTTAACCTGCCTTGCTTGACCTGGATTAGCATTCCCAACTCTGTTCTGTGCTCCCCCATAACTAGCTGCACCTGCACCCCGTGCATTGTTCCCCTGACCTCTATTCTGTCAACCCTAAACATTCTGAACAACCCTGTCGTCTTGAACTATGGCTTGATTCCATGTGTTAGATGAAGTTCTGAGTTGATTGTTTGTTTGAGGAAGGTACGTTTTGTATGATTGGGTGAGTAGGGCAAGTGTGTTGGTTAAGTTCTCAATTAAGTTGTCCATTGAAGAGAGTCCCGAATCAAGTTGAGTGTTGTCAGCAAGGTGTGGTGGAACATATGTGGATGGTGGAGTTGTAGATGATTGTGAATAGTACTGCTGATGTGAAACATTGGACATCAAGGCAAGAGGATCCATAGTGTGTTGAGTGAATCGATCCAACATCATTTTGTTCTCATTGGCATGTGCCTCGTGTTGCTTCAGATAAGCATACAACTTATCATAGTTGGAGTCCCTCAATCCTCTGTTCAGTTTTACTGCTGTTACAAATCTACCCCATTCAGGCAACATGTTGTTTACAAACTTTGAGTTCAACTGCATTTTGGACATGGTCATCTTGATGTTCCGCATGTCATTTATGAGTTTGGCAAACCGGACATAGTAGTCGTGAATAGTTTCTCCTTTGTTATGATGGAAGTGTTCAAAGTCATCATACAGTTGTGATTTACGGTCTTCTTTTGTTAATTCCAAATCTTCCAGGAGCATCTTCACATTATCTCATATGTCCTTTGCATCAGTGTAATGATTGATAAGAGTATAGATGTCTTTCGGCAACCCTTGAAGTAGGATGTTTGTTGCCCGAATGTCAGCGTTATACCTTTCCTTATCTTCAGGTGAAAGGTCAGAATAGATACGAGGTCATTCTGGACCTAGATGTAGGGCACCTTCATTCCCTTCAGCAAGTGTTTCTTGAAATGTTCCCATCTGAAAAGGTCCTTCATCAATCGACTTCAAGATGTTCACCCCATTCTCTTTACCCCGACAATACAGTCGAATACATTGTTGCCATGATGCAAAATCAGTCCTATCAAGCATAGGTGACGGGGTATCGAAACTGGCACATTGGATATCTTCTGAGAGATTAGCCATCTTAATGGATTGTGAAATGATTTAAGTTGATCAAACAATGATTAGTGATTGTATGTTAAAAGTGGTGATTGATTGTTTGAAATGGTGAATTGTTGTTCAAGTTTGTTAAGATTACAAGTTGAAATTTATCAAGTTGAAAATTTAGTCTAAAAGTCCAAAAGTCCACAACTCGCTACCCTGTAACTCGCTGTGAAGAGACTTGACAACTCGCTATCAAGAACGAAATTTTGCAGAGTTTCTTTCCTCAACTTGCTAACAAAAATCTTCAATAAACCTATAACTCGCTGGCCTTAACTCGCTAGCCTCAACTCGCTATGAGGAAGCCTTGATAACTCGCTAACAAGAAATCAAATGGACAGAGTTTCTTTCCTTAAGTCGCTAGAAAGTAGTCTTCAGATAACCTGTAACTCGCTACCTGTAACTCGCTACCTGTAACTCGCTTCCTGTAACTCGCTACCTGTAACTCGCTACCTATAACTCGCTACCTGTAACTCGCTACCTGCACAAAAAGGACAAAAGGTATGACCCGACCAACAGTGTACTATTCTGACAAGTCGCCAGAACAGTACCACAACTCACTAAGAAGATCTTCAACAGAACCTCAACTCGCTAGAATGAAAAACGTGGTTTTTCACCTAAAAATGCCTAAAATCACCCTTTTGAACGTTTTTGCTTGGTTTCTTTTGCACAACTTAGTACTAGAAGGATATAGCAATTATAAAAACATGAACTTTAACATCACAAATGTCAAGATCAAAGAGAACTAAGAACAAGACTATAAACCTTCAAAAACCAAACTTTTGATCTAAACAAACCAAGAAAACGCACACACAATCTATCTAATCATCCCATGGGCTCTGATACCAATTGTAGGATATTGAAAATCATAACACAATGGAAGATAGATGGATTAGCTAAGTCTAGAGAGAGAAAGTTAGAGAGAAAAGCTTTCTAGAGTGAGAAAGTAAACTTGTATATTGAAATGACTAACCACCTCTTTCATGGCATGGACGAGGCTTATATAATGTCTTACAAAATCAACCCTTAGGCTATGGTATGGGCTTACACGTTGGGTTTACCGAACAATATATATTAAATGTTAAACTATGAGCTATAATAAATGGTACAATACACAGGGTGACCGAGTCTTTTTCTAATATCTAACATGTAGGACTGATACGGCATATTAAGTGGAATTAATACGGTGTATTGAATGTGCCAAGGGACTTAAGCATTGTCTGTCATAATCAGTACGGCGTATTGGATAAGGATGAATACGGTGTATTGATATAAGAGTGGATATGCCATATCCGGTTAATGAATACGGAGTATTGGTATTGGATAAGGGTGAATACGGTGTATTGATTAGCATGGATACGGCGTATCGGTTAAGTCAGCCAAAGGACTAAACTACCTTTTTTGCTGAGTCACCGCCTCACTTAGTGTATCCCAGCTTTTGTACATTTCTAGAAGCAATTCTCTGTGTTTCTAGTTCGAGTTTAGAGGGAGAGAAGAAAGAAGATGATGTCTTGAGATGGAATGGTGATGAGATTGTGGTGGTATTCAAGTAGATTGTCCCTAGCAATGATGACTAGCAGGATGCTAATAAGGAAGGTGATAATGTTTATGGATGCTTGGTAGCTTAGCTTGGATGCTAAAGTAAGTAACTACAGTTATTATATGTTAATATGAAGATTTGCATATTATGTGATACTGAATGAAGGTGCTAGAATTGATTATATGTACTTAGGAATATTTGGATTAATGAGACTTAACTAGTGAAGGGTTTAGTGTTAGCTATGATTTAGAAGGACCAAGGTATATGTTATATGTGTGTTATGGTTATTGTGATTTTGAGGTATGTTAATGTTCATGTTGCATATGTGTGGATTAAGTATTAATCATGTACTAACCTAGCTACTTGCTAACTGTTATCGCTTACTTGTTATAGATGTTAATGTTTTGTAGGTGCTCATGGTGAAGGAAATGCTTGGATTAAGCTAGTTAGTTGGAAGAGCGGATTAGAAGATTATGTTTTGTACATTAGGGGCTTAGTATAAAGTACCGAGCTCGTTGATAATGTACACCTGTGAGTTCTTTTAGTGGGTCGAATGTATATCAGTTAATGTTTCGTGTATTAGCGTCAAAGTATTTTGAATGTCTTAGTAATGGTTTAAAAGTGTTTATGTCGATTAAGGATATTTGTGTCAAAGTATGTTTTCTACTCTTTTTGGGTAAAGGGTTACCCCGGTAAAGTATATTAAAACAAAAAAATTTAAGTGCAAACGGAATGTGGCTGAAATACCACATTAACCTCAAGCTAAAACAGCTTGATAAACACCTAAAACTAGAGCTTCATGCCATAAACACTTACAACAGCTAGAACAAATGACTCAATTGAACAAGCTAACCAGCAGCAACCGTGAAAGAAGAACTTCCACTAGTTTTTGTATTTGGAAATAAGTTAGCCGATTCATCATACACATTTTCAACATATTCTTCTTCATCTTCTTCTTTAGCATTTAAGGCAAAATAAGAATTAGACGTGATGATATTATCATTCATAGAAGAAGTAACAGTAGTCTTCATCATAGATGTCGATTTAGATGTATTACCCACATTAGTAGCTCCCTTCTTTGGTGGGCTTGTAGTAACAACAGTAGAAGTATGTTTTCAACTCATTTTAGAGTCAAGCAGGTTGAGTGTCAATTGAATGTCTAAGTTGTTTATGATTAAAGAGGTTGAATGATTTATGGTAATAATTAAGTATACTCATGTTGTATAAAGGGGTATTTGGATAAATGTCTAAATGTACCCATTTTGGAGTAAACGGGTCATATGTCATGTATCATGTTTGTCACACCCCGCCAAGGCGTAAACAAGAATGGATATCATCACAACACATGGTGTCTATATAGAGCATACTAAAATGAAAACTAAAGTAAAACAAAGACACAAAGTGTCATAACAATACCCAAAACCTAATGGTGTCTTTATTAATGAGAAAGAGGTCTCGTCAATAAATGACATGCAAAAACATAATCCAAACAATTCATGCAAACGCATTTATTCAAACAGAAAGCATAAATAAACTCCAAGCATCCTACGGTCTCTTCTAGCCACTTCGCTCTATCTTAGCACCATTAAGCTCACCTGAAAATGATGCTTAAAACGTCAACATAAAGTTGAGCGAGAATCATAGGTTTACGACATACAATAATAACCAAAAACTTTCAATTAGCTGCTGCAATTACCAAAACAATTCATGACAACAAATAACAACAACGGAACGGAACTTGCCCATGATCCACAATCATACCAACTACATATGTACGCTACATGGCCTCATATTAGCTCACGCAGTCTTACCACCGTCACACCTCGTTTTGCATATTGGGATCCACAATACCAAACATATCATATCGCAACACAACGGGACAAAACGTACCCACGATCTAATACACATAACTACAACAAGCTTAAAATCATTTTAACAAGACAACAAGACAAGCATCATTCTCACCCCAAAATAACATGAGAAAAAGGGCTATGAAACTCACATTTGCTTATCTTTTCAAAAGATTCCAACAAAAAGCTTCACAAACAACTAACACAAATCTAAACAACAAAATAACTCGCGTTACATGCTACTAAGCCAAAAGCTTAAACACATGTAACAATTATATGATGGATGTCTAAGGTGTTTAGTTACCCTCATGGGTCACCCCGACACCATGGCCAACATTAACCAATTCGTTTACACATTATTTCAAAGTCTTACAATTTACCCGAAAACGCAGAATTTTGACATCACTTTACCATTTTCTAAACCAAACCTACCGAGCTTTATAAATTCTACCAAAAATCACAGGTTAAATACCATGAGTCGACTAACTCTATGATTTTTCCAATAATTTATTTCCCTTCTTAAGTGCCTCAAATAAAATCAAACTTTTAACTGCTCAGTTTCGGATCTGATCGCACACTAAAAGGTTTTGACCTAAAAACCATACTTAGACTCCAAATCAGAAGCTCTACTTTAGGTTATTTCTAATATACACATAGAACTAAACTCCTGTAGAAGGGCTAAGCTAAATTCGAATTTTAAGTGGGGGTTTACACCTCGTAATCTGACCTAAATCTGACCCGTATTTACTGTTTTGACAACTTTTCTTGCAACCACCGTTTGACTGACTTCCAGATCTCAAAAACCTTCGAGGCCGGATGTTCTGGAAACTAGACTCTCTGAGCTATGTCATAGACACCGGAAACTTGACAAAAGCTATTACCATCATTGAGATATCAGCCAAACAACACAGCCCTAAATTCTGCCCCAATCTAAATCAAATTCTAACGCGAATTAAGTCTAACCAATTACACCCGTAAGCTTCTAATTAAACCATAATCATTGCAATATGATTAAACATCATTAATTTACTTATTTTACAAAACCTTAATTCCATCATAATAATTATTACATGAATTAATGATTAATAACCAAAAAGGATTAATTAAAACTTACCTTAGAGCTTGATTTTTTCACAAAAGCAAAACCCTGATTTTTTTCTCCTCTTTTCTCTTTGTTCGACCGGTTATACCAAGGGGGGAGGGTTATGGGATTTTATTTTGTATTTATAGGCCCCCAACTAATTATAGATAAAGTCTAATTAGAGTTTGTTTCCTTTTAAAATTATTTTTCTTCTAAAATTCATTTTTTACTATTCATGTATAAAAAAAATTTATTTATTTATTAATTACTTAATTATTTGCTTTACCTTAAATTTTTATAAGAACCTAAGCTTATTTGAGTATACCTTTTTGCATAAATGCACTTTACTAAACCTTTAAAAATAATTAACTTTTCATTTTTATTAATCCTAACTTTCCAAAAATAGGAATTTCATTTCTCTCATATCTTAACTACTAAAACCTAATCTTATCTTAAATGACTAACACAAAATTACATATACGTATAATTACTTATATAATTAACGCGAAACCGCTTCAATCACCGAAATCATTTCCTTGTCACCAAAGGTGAACAAAATGAATTCCACAAAATCCAACACAAATCCAATCCCAATGACACGATCACGCTCAATGGATTGATTGTCCAATCTCACATATCCTACACAAACACATATAACACATAACCCATACATTGCAACAGATACATAAGTCAACACTAATAGTTTGACTGACCTGCTCAAGTCATGGTTGTCACAACAAGGTTGTTCATTAAGGATACTTAAGGTGTTTCCATAGATTGGTTCTTTTATTTCAAGGTTCTTGTTCAAGATCTAAAGTTAGGGTTTGGTTATATTCATTGATTTCTCAAGATCTAGGGTTATTAATTTAGATCTTGTGTTTTCCCTCTTGTTCTTCTCATCTTGTAAGCTTACTTTGAAACTCTTACTTTCATTTTTACCATTCATTCTATATTTACTTATGTTCTTGCATAGATCTATATATTCTATTATGTTTGTGCAAGTCTTTTAAAAAGAAACAAGATGGTTTATGAAATAATCAAATTTTTATGTGTTCTTTGATTTACATATTGTTATTATGGTAAGGATGAGTGAACTAGTGTGTTGCAACAATGATGATGATGGGATTAGGGTAGATTTAAGAGTGGTTTTGTTGGTTAGTTTAGTAGTGAATGGGATTAGGTTAATATAAGCACAATTGTGAAGTTTGGATGAATTTTTGGAAATGTTTACGAAAAATAATGTTGGTGATCTATTTTTGTTTGGAGGTTTTCGGACACTTAAAAATGTCATCATTAGCCGAGAAGGTAGTTTTTGGATAGCTCATTTCAAATAGATAGATTTTCATATCTCGAACACTAAAAACGGACTTAAAATGGCCTAGTTATGACCAAATGAAACTTGAAACATTTTTCGGCAAAACGATTTTAATACAATCAGATCATAAACTTATACAACCATTTTGGAGCCTTTCGAGTCCGTTTCGGCTAAAGTGTAAAACACAAACATGGCCTAAAATGACGTTTCCCTTCCAAAACTGCGAAAGTCGTGTTAAAAATGCTTTAAGAGTGAGTTAAACCTTAATTTTCGTTAAGTTATTTTCAAACATATAATTTTATATATGAAAACGTTTTCAAGCGGGTTTGGTCCGTTTAGGTTCCGAAAACCTGAGAAAATATTAACGTAGCTTTCCAATATTACTACGAGGGGTTGGGAGTTTTTCTACAAATAATATTTCGATGTCGTTGAACATTTCTAAATATAGTAAGTTAGGATATACTAGCGAGACAGATATAATGCATAGTCATTTAGGTTTCACTAATGTGCTTTTGGAATTATGGAAACGACTAAGATAGGGGACGCTATTAACGTTTCGAAACTAAAAACTTTTCTAAAATATAAACTTTCTAAAAAATAGCAATATTCCGAAATAGGAAACCTTTCGTAAAACATGGAGTAACGTTACTATAAACCTTATACTTTCGTAATGACACATTTTTACTAAATAAACTAAAGCACAAACACTTGTGGATGTCTATTTCTTATATAAGCGTCTTATCTGACGTTTCGTTATTTATTCCTTGTTTCTGAAGCGCGTCTTCTAATTTGGTCACGGTTAGAGTTGTTCGATTTCGTTATACTCTTCGTTGAATTACTTTCTCACCATTTGCTTAAGGTGAGTTTATAGCCCCACCTTTTACTTGTTCACATATTCTTTATAACCTTTTAGGGTGAGAAACATGCTCGTTTACAAATTCGTTTACATGATTGATTTCACACTCGTTTTTACCTATGAATACAAGTACTTAAAGCTTTTACGAATACGTTGGTTGCTTTTACTATGAATACAAGTACTTAAAGCTTTTACGAATACGTTGGTTGCTTTTACTATGAATGCAAGTACCTTAAACTTTTACATATTACCTAAGTTTCCCTATTTCCACGTAGTACACACTATCATGAACCGTTAATTACTTCGTGTAAGCACGAATGCTGTGAATAGATCTATTGGGGCTGACACCCCATCCAGAATTTTGGATGAGTACATTGGCCAGTGGGTGCATTTCATTTGAGGTAGTACTTGGGTATTTTGGCAAAACATCAATCCGAGACAAATCTAAAAGACTAGGATTTATGTAACTTGTTAAGGCTTCGGTGTCATGAGCTTAGGGTAATATCGTAAACATTTCTGTGTGATATTGTATGTGTTACAATAGTCACACACACTCAGAATCGATGAGATCCTCACTACTTTTATTAAACGATATCAGTTACCAAATACTTTTCCTGATTTTGTCAATGAAATAGAAATTACTAAACTTTTTTCGTCCTCGCATATATTTTACTTAAACCTATGAACTCACCAACTTTATGTTGACATTTTTAAGCATGTTTTTCTCAGGTGCTTAGCTGTGAATGTCTTTGATTGCTATATGGTGTCTCCTTGCATGGCCCGGTTTTCAAGGATCTTTATCTATTGTTTAAACATCGTTGACAAATTTCAAATCTTATTTACGCTTCCGCATTAGACCCCTTTTAAATCATATAAGTATTGTAACGACTTAATTTATGTTATCAATGCAACGATGTATATTTTTAAAACGTACCCCTTAGTGGTCGTTCTTTGTACTTTGTGTGATGTATATTATGACGTCACGCCCCCGGACACGTATTTCGTCCAGGCCTCGTTTAGGGGTGTGACAGACTGGTATTCAGAGTCAGGGTTATAGAGAACCAGGTAGTATACACTAGGTCTGGTCTATAACCAGTATGTGGTCCTTACGTGCTCTTACTTGCTATATACGCGAAATCTCCGTTATGCATATATAAATATGTATACATATATATATATATATATATATATATATATATATATGTATATATATTTATGTATATATATTTATGTATATATAATAAATTTATAATTTATAGATATGATATATATAACAGTTTAATGCTGACTCAAAGGGCAAATTTCTACCTATTTCTACCTATATAATAGACAAGTTATGAATTAGTGCATGATGACTAGGCAGTTTAATGCTGACTCAAAGGGCAAAATGGGAACAATTTGATGACTAGGCAATAGCAGTGTAAACACAGGGGGTATTTTGGACATTTTGTACCATTCCTTAATAGCCCTGCTACAATTTCGGCTTTTATTCATTCTTCACAACTCATAACAGTTACATTTACTAGAATATCTCTTAATTTTGAAAATCCATTTCAAAGTTATCATCTTGATTTACTGATTTTCAAAATCATTTACAAAATGATGGTGATAAACGTGTATTCAAATCATAGAACAGGGTTTCACGGTAATGTGTCATGATTATATACACAACGACACATGTATGCTATTGATTAATTTTTTATATCATTACATGTTTTTTATTGATTTGCTTTTATGTTTAATTGTGGTGAAATTATAATTTTGATTCACTATCACTTTCATGATGAGATTCTATGCACTCCAAGTGTTTGATAAAATATCTATGAAGTTAACTTTCTAAAAAAACTTGAGTTTGTATTCATAAATATCATATGTTTGGCAAAAATTTATTTTTTATTTCGTTAACTAATCTTTGTGGTCAATAATTAAATTTTGCTTTATTGTCATAGATTTTCGACCCATTGTTATATGAGTGGGTCAATATGAGTAATTTGTTGGAGATGGAGGAAACCAAGAAGGTATCGCCTCAAGGTGATATTTAGATTTATACTTTCTATTTTACTAATAAGAATATAACATCGTTCGCTTTGTTTGACAAACACTTTTTATGATTTTCTGTGTATTGTCACATTTGAATTCACTCAGGACCAGCAATAGTTGCATTGTATCTTAAGTTTTTGATGACATGCTTTTATCGTGTTTATGTTAGATATACAAATTTAATTGACCTTGAGGTAGTAAATTGTTAATTTTTCTGTCATTTACGAGTAAACTATACAACGAACTATAGGGTTCTTGAAATTTTTTAACTTATTAGACAAAGATAAAAATTTTATGGTACGTCTTTTTTATTAAAGTACAAATGTTTGGCTATTTGATAAATCAACTTAATTACATAAATTGTTGCTTCCTTATTAATCCTTATGAGTGCCATCATTTTGCTATTCTTCATCATTAATCCTTTTAGTTACAAGTTTAATCTTTGAGTTTGTTCTGATGTTTACAGTTGTTTGTCGGAAAACTTATGTCTTTACTTCTGTTGTTGCTGCAATAACTGATATGGTAAGTGTGTTTTTCACTTTACCTGAATGCAGGTTAAGACATTCTGCCACAAATCGAATGAGATGAGATACTGGTGGATGAAAGCAACGATTAGGTATGACCAAATAAATATCGTGTACCATGGAAAATATCAAGGGCTTGTGGCCAGATTTCGAGACCAACCATTGTGACTGTGGCACAAGAATTAAGTATTATCGTCAGTTCTACCCCCTTAATACTTTTAGGGGTGTTTGGCTAAGCTTATTATCTTATGAAACTTATAACATTGAGTCACACACCAACAACCCAACGTCATCATCATCTGGCTCTGGATTTATTGATTTCATATTTTTCACAATGGCCACTGGCCTTATTGTATTTAAGCTTTGCAAAATATTTGCTCGACCTCATTATCCTTATTAAAAAGAAAGTCGATGTCATGTTGATAGAGTAAAAGTTACATTCAAGACCAGTTTTCTCAAAGTTGTGGTATTTTGCTTTTCTAGAATTGTTGTGGTTTTCTTACATGTTTCAAGTTATACCTTTTGTATCATTTGCAGGTGCTACAAATGATTTGGGAACAGGAGTAGTGTTTGGGATGGATTTTGGGCAAGCAATTGCCAATGATCTATTGTGTGACTGCTAAATTAGGTGATTGAACTGGAGATTGGAGTTGACGATGC
>BQNB010020983.1:4338-64817 GCA_026074375.1 Tanacetum coccineum | reverse complement strand
TATCCGGTGAGTCAGGAGTGACATTACTATCATCCGTTTCCACTGCACATGTGTTACTAATGGATTCAGATTGGTCAAAATGTTGTATGTCATTGGCAAACACATTATCGTCAGTATCGTATTGTACCTGTTCCAATGGCTCAGAATCTGTTCCTGAGTCTGCATTAGGAACCTCCTGGAACTTTGCCATGTAGCTGTAATGTGCTTCCAACTCTTGTTCATCAATCTCTTCATCCGTGTCTGCTAGCCAGTCAGATTGCTATGCTTGAAGTTGAACACCTTTCTCAGCTTGTTTACACAGCAACATCTTTTCCTTGTGATACTTGCAGTTAAAACACTGTATCCCAGACTGTTGCACTACTGGACCACCTACAGTTTCCCTAGCCCCAACAACATTCACTGCCCTCTGATTCCCAAACTGTCCAGTCTGATTTTCATTCTTATACCTTGGAGTAGTATCCACATTCTTGTTTCTGGTGTTTGAGAAAGTTTTGAGGTTGTTGTTGGTAGGTTTGTAGAGTTTCTTGAAGTACTTTGCAATGAGAGCCAAATTTTTCTGCATGTCCTTATCCTTCTGAGCTTGTTCAGGATCACTGTCTTCTTCAGAAGCTGACTCAGATGGTGGTGTGATTGGTTTGGCTATCTCTTTGCCTTTGTATCTTGTAGTTGCATGAGATCTGGTTGGAAGTGAAGCTTTTGATGTTGGTGCATATGATTTGTGAGACTTTGATGATTGATAATACGGGTCTTGAAGTGTTTGAGCAGAAGCAACAAGTGCTAATGGGTTAGCATTCTTGGCCATTCTCTCAGCACGGAGTTCATTAACTTCCTTTTGGTATTGTTTCAGAATGTCAAATAGCTTATGGTATGAAACTTCATCCAACTTGTGTTGTTGCTTCACAATTGTGACAAATCTGGACCATTCTGGTTGAAGTTGCTGAAGAAATTGAACATTGACTTGCATCGTTGCAACTGTCAAATTGTTTCTGATCATTTCATTCATCATTTTGTAGAATCGTGTGTAGTAAGACTCAATTGTTTCTCCATCGTGAGAGGTGAATTGACCAAACTCCCAAAATAAGTTTGTCTTGACATCTTGAATATTCAGTGATTCACCTTGTTGTAGCCTTTCGATGGCTTCCCACATTTCTTGAGCTGTCTGACATGCATCAACAGTTGGATTATTTTCATCTCCAATTCCAGTCAATATCAAATGAATCGCATCTTTTTCTAATTCAAAATGAGCTCTGTTTTCAAGAGTCATATTCATAACTATCTCGACTGTTGTTTGTTCAGGAACTGCTGGAGAACCTCTGTTGCAGGAACAGCTTGGTGTAGTTGTACCAATCGTTGGAGTGTCTGGAACCCTTTGAGAATACACTTCCGTAAGGCATCACCAAATTTGGTCTGTATCAATTATCGTAAGAACGTGTATCGACATTCTGCATATTCACCTGTTGCCAAAGCATTGGTGGACGATCCCATGAACCAGCTGCCATTAAGTTGTTTATGCATTTGACTATCGGTTGTGGAGAGTTACATTGGAGTTGTCATGATTAATGATTTGTTAAATTATGAAGTGAAAAGGATTATGTAGGATCTTAAGATGATAAAGTTGTGTTGTGGTTTTTTCTTGATGTTACAGGCTCGATTTACAAATTTGATTAAACAAATCCGGTACCTAAATTTGTAACAAATTCGGTAACAAAATCGTAAAGCAAATTCGTAATAAACTCGGTAACAACCGTCGGTAACAAACTCAGGAAAGAATAATCGGATAGAGCAAACTCAAAAGGTTTCTCGGACAAAACAAAACTCGGTAGTTATTCTTGGACAAGTCGTCGTAGCAAATTCGACAAGTGACAAAATGGAATTTTTCTAACAATGTGCCTATTAAAAAATCCGATAATAATACTCCTAACACAACTCGATAAAACTGAGAGCTTGTGTATCTATTACAAATTTTATGCTAAATTCCGAGAATAAAATGAAATCCTAAAACACACTTTTCGATAAAACCAAAAAATGTGTGCACTATTACAACTCTTATGCGAATTACCGAGAATGAACTGAAATCCTAAAACACACTTTTTTGAAAATTCTAAGCAAATTCAGAATAAAATAATAAAGAACAAATAAAGTCCTTTCCAAGAATCAAACCCTGGTGGTTCCTATCAATACACACGCTTCATACCATCTGAGCTCACACTAATTCCAACTGAGCTAACACAACCTTTGGTTATATTTTACCAAATTCGGAATAAATACACAAATTCGATGTACTTTTATACTTAATATCAAACTCAGTAGTAGTAGAACTCGGTATACTTTTTTTTCTCAAACAATGCTTCACCAAACAAACCAACAAAACAAAAAAAAACTAACCGAATTATTTCCTTAAAAAATTGATTTTTCCTTTTTCTTAACAAACTCGACATAGATTTTTTTTCTTTCACTTTTTAATACCGAATTTTATGAGAACAACAAAAATGAAAGTTTAAAACCTCCTAATCTTTAAACAAGATAAAACCTTGAGTAGTTAGGAAGATCAAAACTCACTTTTGTAAGATGTATAAAATTTTTGAACTAAAAAAATGTAAAAAAAACACACGAACCAAAACTAAATCACCCCCATGGCGATTGATACCAAATGTCGGTAACCCGAAACCACATTCACTTCATACTTGAATAAGAAAAATAAGATGAGAAGATAAAGAAATAATTTTAGAGAGAGAAAGTAGAGAGAAAAAATGAGATGGTTGATTACCTTGTGAAAAATACAAATGAACCAACACCCTCTCCAAGAGTGGAGAGGGGTATTTATACTTTCTTACTAACCTAGGGTGACGCCTAGGTGTAGTGTTGTTGGGTCGGCTCGGGTTTTGGCTTTAAACCGGCACACGTAAACAATAATAGTTTAAATTACGACCCTAACCTCTTTTCTAGCCAATATACAACAGACTAATAAATAAAGACCCGAGTTTCCTTGTTTCGACTTACATTTTGAGGCAAACACGTTGGACCCACAACAGATCAAGCCTCGAGACCTTAATGATCAAATGACGTTTAGACAAAACGTTCAAGCCATACACCACAAATGTCAAAGAATTTCCATCAAGCACTGAGACAGTAAACAACGTCAAATGAGCTGGATTTGCTATTCGGTCCTTTGTTCGACGCATATTTCAATGGAGAAAAATCAAGTTGTTTCAAAGTCTTCCCGCTGTCACTACAACTGTTGCATCAAATAAACTCAACAACAACCTGATTCAACTTCAACCACTTCAACTCTATGCTACAACTGTCACTGTTAATTTGGAAACATCAATTGGTAACTAGCTTTATTCTCTCTTAATTTTTGATTTATAAAAAAATTTGAAAAACAAAATACAAAATTATAAAACCTAAAAAAAACAAAATATAAAATCGAAAAAAATTTCAAAAATACCAAAAAGCATCTTCTCGACATGTCCCCCTTGAATCGAAAACATTTACGTACCAAGAAATGTTTGATTAACATCGACAAAACGGGCTTATAAATGAAGTTTCGAGCAAGAGTTTCAATGTTTTCAAGACATGACATTTCTTCAAATTTTTTCTCGTCTATGACTTATGACATTACAGTACATAACTCTTTCCCGAATGTAATAGGGAAGTGTACGCTTAGTGCGCTTACTTCTAAAAATAGAAGAGAAATTCTTCTATCATTTGTTTTTAAAATCTTTGGAACATATATTTTTTCAAAAGAACCTTTTAATGTCAACTTGTCCACAATATAAAGTATGTGGTATCTTTCCATAAAAAGTGGTATTTTGTTAAAATTGAGAGTTCAACACTCCCATGCGTCGCAATAAGTTTTAAAAGATTGTATACGTAACAATGACATTTATGTGGATTCAATTTCTAAGGGAGCTTTTAAAAACCAAAGCCTTCAATAGTTGGTACATTTCATAAATGTCCAATTTTAGTATTCAAACACATCTTGTGAAATTAAAATGTGGAAACTTAATGTCATTTTAATATTATACAATGTTTCACTAAGGCAAAATCTCACTCCGTCTTCAACATTTTATGGTGTCATATCAATTTTTCATTCAAATGTCAAGTTTTATTAAATATTGGTATCCACATATACTTTGAAGGGAGGCAATCAGTAATATGAAATTCATGCAATATCATGGTATAATTTTTCTCCCCATGGAATTTTTTTCATGTCATAAATTTTAATCAATTGGTATTTCAAATACTAAGTGTTTTATTATTTAAAATAGGGAGAAAAATTTGTAATTACATATGGAAATTTTCTATGAAGAATTGAGCTATAATGACTCAAGTGCAACTCTTTCCTTCAAGTGCTAAACAATTTCGAATCTGCATAGCAGCATGTGTAGGGGGAGTATTGAAAATAACAATGTCAAAACTGGTTTTATAGTTCGATCTCATACCCGACAACCTATTAAGTTCACGAGGATTCTGAAGTCATAAGGTGGTTAGGTTAGGAACAAGTCCTACGATCCAACCAGAATCAGAGGGATCTACCCAAGGACATCCTATAGTTAGAAATAGCAGTCTTTAGATATATTTGAGATGAATAGTAAGAGGAAAATGCCGACTAAGATTGAGCTAACACTGGAACAAGTCTAATAAGGTTTAGTAATGACGTCTTGGTTAAGCTCATTGAAGGGGTTGAAGAATGAAAAAGAAATGTATGGTATATAGGGTGAAAACAAAGCAGCCCTCCAAACAACTGTATTCAGAAACCCGTGTCAATACATAATCTATTCGCAAAATCACAATGATGATAGTTGATGTTGAATAACGTCGTCTTATGGAGCCATTGAAACAATGCTTCAACCCATCCCCCATTTCGGTTTCTCATCACAAAAACTTGTCTCACTTGTCAAAGAGATTACACACGTTATCTATTGACATCACACTACCGAGATTGATTAAAATTGTGAATCGGTGTCAGTCTGCTCCAGCCTCCGATTTACTAAGAACCCAAAGTGCACAAAACGAGTCTAGAGCCCAGAAGAGCATCAAATTATAAATCTCATTAGACACAATGCAAAATACTCCTTTGTTCAAACACCCATAAAGTTTCACAAGTTTAACAAAGATTCCTACGCATTATCCTGAATCTTGCCGCCAGAACATCCGAGTGATACATAATATTCACAGTGAAGATAGAAATCCTGCTTGAGACCAACAAACAAACAAGAGTCTTGGGATGTAAACGATGCAAGATTCTATATGAATCGAGCTTGTGATAACAGGATATCAATTTTGGTCCGTAAAATGATTAACAACTAAATCAAAAGAAAGGTAACTAACGATTCACTCTTACTGTGTTGTCTACTTTGAGACTTTCTGGTAATGAGAACAAGCAAGTAGGGGTTGAAATCAATACATCTGTTATAGAATGATCCAGACGCTTTGAGCAGGAAACCCTATTCAAGAGATTTATTTGAATCTACCTGTATCATAGGTAAAGTATGTTATACTATAAAAATGGGAAACCAAGGTTAAATGCAACTGAACTAAATATGAATGACAAAGCCGTCTTCAATCTTTTATTGCTAACTGTTTTATTTCATGTTTAGACGACGGTGTTGCAGCCTCATTCCAGCGAAGTCGGATTCATAAACCACATGCTCATACTCAAGCTTTCAAAGTCAATCATTTAACGTCAAGATAGTCCCACAATATAATCCAAACACAACAATAAGCAAACCCAAATAAGCCCTTTGATAAGCTAGAAATGAAGAAGAGAAGAAAGGAAGAGAGAAAACTTGGAATGTTAGATTAGAGAGAGAAAGTGGTGAGTTACAAGTGTGACAAATGCAGCCAACACCCTCTTCATGTGAGGAGAGGGTTTCTTTTATACCCCTAGCCAACATGTAGGCGTATGGGCTTTTCTACTTGGGCCAGGCTTGGAATATTTTTAGGCTTTGAGCCCGAAACACATACAATATTAGATTACAATCCAAGCCCGTTGAACCCTACTAGCCTATTACTTTACAAGACCCAATTTGACTTTATAAGACCGATAACATTCTTGTTTGCCTTAATATAATTAAGGCTAACACATATCATTTTCCATTAAAAACGGACTTAAATGACCAAAAACGTACCCAAAAATACATTGTATTTGTATGTTTTGCATTTGTATTGTGCAGGTAACGGATATCTAAGAAAAGGAAAAAAACCAAGTAAAAACAGACAAAACCGAGCACGAAATGGAAAAGCATGAAAAGCCAAAATCCAAGTCAAAGTCAAAAAGTCAACCATAAAAGTCAAAATCAAAGACGAAGCCGAAAATGAAAATAATCTTAAATGGACCTACCCGTACCCAGTTAATGGACTAGGGCAGCCCAATAAGCATTTATACTAATCCTTTGTGTAACAAAAATGCCCAAATCATGACAAAGCCCCTATAAAAATCCCAAGTCCAAATTAATCCTAAACCGACCCAAGATAAATGGCCCATGTCACTTAACCATAACTCTGTTAGCCCAACTCCCTTAACCTTTATGCCGTTAGTCCTTAAGGACTAACGATGCGACAACCTTACAAACTCAGGGACCAAATGTATTAATTCCCCTAACATGCTTACCCCCTACACCAAAAACTTTTACATACCCGTGTCCTTCTTCCCATTACCTCCTGTTAACTATAAAATACTGTATATGTCTCCTAAGACCCATTTCCCGCCTAAACCCTTTTCACCCTCATTTATCACTCTCACCCTCAAAACCCACTTTACCCCACTCCAAACCCATCACCATCCTTACCTTAACCCCACATCACATGGCATAAAAGCCACGCTGGCAATCCTTTATACTCCTATTGGATGAAGAATAGAAGACAAAGAATGAAGGGTTAGGATCATTTTGCTTGATGACCAAGGTGGATTAAAGGCTGGGATTGAAGACTTGGACTCTCCTCACACAAGAAACACAACAAGCACATGAGACAACTTGTTTTTAGTATATAAATAGATTAGTTTTTTTTATTGTAAAAAAATTATCTAGTGTAATATAACTTAGGAGTAGTGTAATTTTTAAATTTAAGTTCAATTTACTTGTCATCTTTTAAATGTATGTCTTTAATCTTCAAGCAATGTACTTTTGAAATCAAGTTAATGAAAAGTTTAGTTTTATGGTTTTATCAAATTCTGTCTTTCAAGATCTCTTATGCACTTAAGCTTTGAAGTTGGTTACAAGTCACTTTTTATTAAGCTTGTTATTAACTTAGAAATCCATGTTGAACCTGTTAAAAATCCTGTCCTAACAAAAACTTCCTAGTCACTGTTACAATAATAAAAAGTATGCCAAGGAATCTCAATGGAGCAAGGTAAAATTGTGGATGGACCTTGGTTTAGTGCTTCTTGGGAAGCTTTGGTTGGTTATAAATCTTTTTTGTGGAAGCTTTAATTCATTCCAATAAGCTTTGACCTTTTTGGTAATTTACAATTTCCCTATTTTATATGTAATTTTCCCCATGTTCTTGCTTAAATCTGTTTAATTCTTGTTTACTTATGTTTAATATGCTTAATTTATTCTTTTCTAGTCTTATTTATGCTTTATGAATCATGTTTGAGGTTTAGTGTTCTTCCTTTAAGCTTAAAATTTCTTTTTTCAAAACTTAAGAAGTGTTTGGCTTAAGGTTTTATTTCAAGTAAAAAATTGCTATGGCACTTGGTGGTTCTTAGTTCCTCTTATTTAGGCTTTAATTCAACCTTAGGAAGTAGTATTAGGTAGTTTTAAGTTTCATTTAAGAAGTTTGCAAGTTTTTATATGCATAAGTAACAAACTATGGTGAAACTTCAAGTTTGGTATGCAATTGTTTGATTTTTAAGTTTAGCATGTTTAAGTTGTATTTTTTGTGTGTCCTAAATATGTCACATTTTTAGTGTATGACCTAGTTTTGAAGTTACAAGGTCTGTTTTGTAGTCTAAATCGAAATGGGTCAAAATAGTTTTGTTTTTCAACCAATGGGTCAGTTTCTAGGCATTTTTAGGACCAAGTTTAAGCTAGTGTTAATTTGTTTGAGGCTTTAAATTTTTGAGCATAAGCTCTTTTATGGGTGGACTTGAGACTAGCGCCTTCAGAAATGCAAGAATTATCAAGTCAACTTCAAGAATTAGCAGACCGAGGTTTCATTCAACGAAGTACATCACCATGGGGAGCTCCTGTCTTATTTGTTAAAAAGAAATACAAATCTTTTAGGATGTGTATCTATTATCGTGAGTTGAATAAACTTACTGTAAAGAATCGCTACCCATTACCCAGGATCGATGACTTATTTGATCAACTTTAAGGTTCAAGCGTTTACTCAAAACTCGACCTGAGATCAGGATATCATCAACTGAGAGTAAGGGATTAAGATATTCCTAAGACTGCTTTCAGAACGAGATACGGACATTATGAATTTCAAGTGATGCCATTTGGTTTGACTAACGCACCAACGGTATTCATGGATCTCATGAATCGTGTGTGTAATCCATATTTGGATAAGTTTGTTATAGTGTTCATCGATGATATTCTTATCTATTCTCGTAACAAAGAAGAGCATGCAAATCATCTGGGGATAATTTTAGAATTACTCAGAAAGGAGAAATTGTATGCTAAGTTTTCCAAATGTGATTTCTGGATCAGAATCGTGCAATTTCTTAGCCATTTAATCGATAGCCAAGGACTTCATGTTGATCCTGCCATGATTGAAGCAGTTAAGAGTTGGTCATCTCCTACTACGCCTACTGAAATACGTCAATTCCTAGGACTCGCCAGCCATTATCGTAGATTCATTAAAGATTTCTCCAAGATTGCAAATTCTTTGACCATACTAACCTAGAAAGACAAAAAGTTTGTTTGGGGAGAAGGTCAAGAGACGACTTTTCAAATACTTAAGCAGAAACTTTGTGAAGCTCTGATCTTAGCTTTACCAGAAGGAAACGATGATTTTGTCGTCTATTGTGATGCATCAATTCAAGGTTTGGGAGCTGTACTAATGCAAAGAGAAAAAGTTATTGCTTACGCATCTCGACAACTCAAACCTCATGAAGAAAACTATACTACTCATGATCTCGAATTAGGAGCAGTCGTATTCGCTCTTAAAAACTGGAGACATTATCTATACGGCACAAAATGTATTGTGTTCACTAATCATAAAAGCCTTCAGCATGTGCTTAATCAGAAAGAACTGAACATGAGACAACGTCGTTGGTTAGAACTACTCGCAGATTATGATTATAAGATCCGCTATCATCCTGGAAAGGCAAATGTCGTAGCAGATGCCTTGAGCCGAAAGAGAATAATCAAATATCGTCAAGTTAAACCACTTCGTGTCAGGTCATTAGTTTTGACTATTCATTCCAGTTTACCATTTCAAATGCTTGAAGCTCAAAATGAAGCTCTCAAGGAAGAAAACGTGCAAGATGAAAATCTTCGAGGAATGGAGAAAGCATTTGAAATTCGTGCCAATGGAACTCGTTGTATTAAGAATCAAAGTTGGTTACCACTTTTTGGTAATCTAAGAAACTTGATCATGCATGAGTCCCATAAATCAAAATATTCTATTCATCTGGGTTCTAACAAGATGTGTCAGGATCTAAAGAAACTCTATTGGTGCCCTAACATGAAAGCAATCATTGCTGAATATGTTGGCAAGTGTTTAACGTGTGCTAGAGTCAAATCAGAATGTCAAAAGCCATCCGGCTTATTGATACAACCAAAGATTCCTATCTGGAAGTGGGAGAGAATAACAATGGATTTCGTTACTAAACTTCCTAGAACATCAAACGGACATGACACCATCTGGGTCATTGTCGATCGTCTTACCAAATCTGCGCATTTCATTCCTACTCGAGAAATAGAAAGCATGGACACTCTTACCTGGTTGTACATAAAGGAAATAATCTCATGACATGGAGTACCAATATCTATCATATCGGATCATGACAGTCATTTCACCTCTAGATTCTGGCAATCATTGCAAAATGCTTTAGGTACTCAGCTAGACATGAGTACAACATATCATCCTGAAACTGATGGGAAAAGTGAAAGAACCATTCAAACACTCGAAGATATGCTTCGGGCTTGTGCTATAGATTTTGGCAAAGGATGGGAAAGACACTTACCATTAGTGGAATTCTCATACAAAAACAATTATCATGCCAGTATCAAGGCAGCTCCGTTCGAAGCACTTTATGGACGAAAGTGCAGATCACGTATTTGCTGGGCTGAAGTTAGAGATACACAACTTACAAGACCAAAAATAATCCATGAAACAACCAAAAATATCATGCAAATTCGACAACACTTGCAAGCTGCAAGAGATCTATAAAGAAGTTAAGCCAACATAAGACGAAAACCTCTAGAATTCCAAGTTGGAGATCGTGTTATGCTAAAAGTATCGCCTCGTAAAGGTGTCAATCGATTCGGAAAGTGAGGGAAGCTAAATCCTCGGTACATTGGGCCATTCAAAATCCTTAAAAGGATAGGTCCAGTGGCATATAAATTCGAGCTTCCTGAAGAACTCAACAATGTTCACAATGCTTTCTACATTTCTAATCTAAAGAAATGCTTATCTGAAGAATCTCTTATCATTCCAATGAAAGAACTCAAACTAGATGACAAACTAAATTTTTTGGAAGAACCTGTAGAAATCATGGATCGAGAAATCAAGCAATTACGACAAAGTCATATTCCTATAATCAAAGTCAGATGGAACTCTAAAAGAGGACCACAATATACGTGGGAACGCGAAGATGAAATTCGTGCTAAATACCCACATCTGTTTTCCAACCATCCATCATCATCCAACTAAATCTCGAGACGAGATTTTCTTTAAGGAGGAGGGACTGTAACAACCTGTAAATTTCAACAATGTAATTATCTCATCATTATATATGAACCACTTTTTTTATGGGGAAATTTTTGCTAAAATTCATAATGCAACGTAACTTGCATTACTATTGCCTTATAATGCAACATAACTTGCATTACTATTCTCTTATCATGCAACGTAACCTGCATCACTATTGCCTCATAATGCAATGTAACTTCCATTACTATTCGCTTATCATGCAACGTAACTTGCATCACTATTGCTTCATAATGCAACGTAACTTGCATTACTTATTTCTTATCATGCAACGTAACTTGCATCACTATTGCTTCATAATGCAACGTAACTTGCATCACTATTGCTTCATAATGCAACGTAACTTGCATATCTAAAGTAAACGAGCACACACACCCACATTATCTATAAATATGTCAAGCAAACATTCATAACATGTCAAGTCAATGACATGTTATCTATTTTAACATATATGTTATCTATTTAACATCATTTTACAATGATAATACCAAATAAGCCTAAACCGTTAACGTTTATGCTTAAACCCTAATTTTGGGCAATGTAAACATCTAAAGAGAATGCACAAGCTACAAAAGCTCAAATACAAGTAATATAACGTCTCATATGAATATACTTTCCTTTTAAAGTAAGGTACAAGTCTTTAATGCATAATGTATAAGTCATTAATGCACGATGTCCAAAATAGCCATTTTACCTTTGTTTTCCTAAGTAAACTTGTACAATCTATCAAGTACAAGTTACAAGCAAGTCATATGCTTCTTTTACATCCTATATTCATTCTCATATCATAAAATTACAAGAAACCTAAGTTAGAAACCCTAACCCGAGCTAAATACTAACCCGTGACCTGTTTATCGATTTTTATTCGTTTTAAACCTCAAGCAACACGCAAATAAGTTGTAATAACTTATTTTACAACCATTTTAATCCTATTTCATCATTATTTCATCATTTCATTTCATCTATACATAAATTGAATCCAAGAAACCCTAATCGTACCTAAATTGAACATTTGACCCGTTTATTCATTTTTACCCATTTTAACTTCCAACAACCAATCAAATTCCATTGTAAACTCATAATATGAGTTTACAATCCATCATCTATCATTTTCCTAGCAATGTGCAAGAATTATAAGCCTTGAAAACCCTAAAGAAACCCTAATGTGCCCTAATGAAACCCGCAGCTTATTCATTCATTTTTAACACATTTTAACCCAAACCACTTGCGAATTTTCATTAATACTTCTTAATACAAACCTTGAGAACATGTTTCTATCATTACTTGATCAATATACACAAAATATAAACCAAGAAATCAAATTCGAGCCCTAAATAACCCAAAGAGACCCGCGGCTCGTTCTTGCTTATTTTGACCCATTTAAACCTCCACCTATGTGCAAGAACCTCAATGACAAAGCTCCTTAGCCTCATAAGCAGATTATGCACCTGCTTCAACCTTCTTTTGGTCAAAAATGAGGCCACAATACCTCTTGTTCACCCTAAACAGCCTCGGCAAGCATCTAAGGTGTCCACCCCTTCAGTCTACATCCCTAGACATCCAAAAATAACTTCATAGCCTCAACACATCACATCCTAGCTATTACACATGTACAAGATCAGAGATAAGAATTCCTTAGCTCCCATGCATGATTTCGAGTATAAATAGGACCCCATATCCCTCATTCAAACTCGAACCCACCTTCATCTTTATATAACCCAATTGAGCAAACTTTATCTGCTACATATGATCATAGGATCATCTAAGAAGATCATTCAAGCGAAGCTTTGAAGAATTGAAGCCCCGAAGTAAAGAAACAAGGCGTACGAAGTGTTTTCGACCCCGAAACGACCCATTTCCACCATTTTTACTCCTTGAAGCTCAAACTCAGGTTCATGCTCATCAATTCTGCTCATGTACTCATATAACATCTCTATGAACATGCATGATCACTTGCTTAAGCCATTTTCATGAAAAACTAGGCGTTTTGCCATTTTGATCCAAAACCGAACCCTAAAACCCTAATTTTCATGTTTTCTTTAATCTTAAAGTTATAATGCTCAAATTATGTTATAATCTATCATATAACATGTTAATGGAACAACAATATTGGTTTTTGAAAGAATTTGAAATAAAAACCTACGCGTTTTCGATTAAAAACCCTAATTCGACCCGTTTCGATTTCTGGCTTAACGAATCGTTAAATTAAATTTTCGTTACGTTAAAACATCTTATTTTAACTTATATTATCAAGCTATAACCGGCAAATATCATTTTGAATGTTAAATATAGCTTGCATGCAAGTTAGGACCTAAACCGTAATTATTTTCATGCAAGGGGTATATACCGTAACTTTTGAAAACTTATGAGTACAAGGGCTGAAAATGACATTTTATGAAAGTTATAACTATAAGGGTCTATTATGTCACTTTCCAAAGTGCAAGGTTTACTTTGTACATCTTTTAAACTTGAAGGACCAAACTCGTAAAAGTGCAAACTCCAAGGGTATATTTTGCCATTTTTCATTATTAAGGGTCTAAAATGTAACATTTTGAAAAAGTATAAAAACATGTTCAAAACCTTATTAAACATAACTTTAATTAACGCTTGACGTGCTTATCATTTCCAGATATTGATCAAAACACTTAAAACCAATTATGTTATAACTATTATATAATTCATCATCGATGTGTTTTCAAAAATCTTATTCCAAATCTATATCATATCACAATACTAGGGAGCTTCATATTAAAGGGGTTTCATTATGGTATTACGTTCTGACTGAGTTGTTGGGTTTACGATTTAAAGTGCCCTAGCTCCTCAAACGTTTACTGAATGACCTCTGAATTACGATGGCCCGAACGGTGATACAATACTCCATAATTAATCAAATCAAACTAAAACTCTTATGAACCAAAGTTCTAGAGTATAATCAAAAACTAAGACTTGACATATTACCTCAGGTGCGTGTTGAAGCCGTTATACTTTCAAACTCAATCAGATTCCCTGTACTCTTAAGGTGAGTTTATAGCCTCACTTTTCAATCTTTTTTCACAAAACCCGTGAGGGGGATACATGCTACAAATCCTGAATACAAGTGTTTTCTAAATGTATGCTATCCTGATATATTATTGCAAATGATATCTAAGTCCCTCTTTATGCCAAAAGTCCCCCACCATCATGGACCATTAATTACTTGAACCGAACGTACTGGTTGAGTAAACGTAAATATTGTGGATAGTACTATCGGAATTGACGAACCCGTTTGGTTTATGCTAGTTTAAGCAACCGAACGCACTATATTTGAATGACAAATAGGTATATGACAAGTACCTACATGGGGGCCATTATCCTTATATATACACCACACATTGGGTATATACACCAGTCAGTTTGAGTGCCATGAGCTTAGATGAAATAGCTGCAATAATAATGTTACCATTTTTCCATGATAATTGTATTCGTTACAATTATTACACTATGACTTGTATTCAAACTGTTCAATTATAAACCTATGAATTTCACTCAACCTTTGTGTTAACCTTTTAGCATGTATCTCAGGTACTTAAGCAATCTATGGCGCGGAGTGACTTGGACTTGAAGAATGGCTAAGCACTGTTATCATTCAAACTTTTACGATGTAGATTTTTGGGACCTCTCTTTTGTAAAAACTCTGATCAATAATGAATGATAACAAAATTTTATAAAAACGTCTCTTTTGAGTCGTTTTCTGTGATTGTGACTCTTGTACTATGAAGTAATACCCTAGATTAGCTTCCGCTGCTATATTGTAAAAATTGGGGTGTTACATATTGGTATCAGCGCCACGATTATAGAGAACAAGGTTGAAAACCTTAACTATAACTACTTTTCTACTTAGCCATGAAAGTCCTCCGAGTCACTGCTGCATTTCCCAAATAGTACGTTAGAATACGTGACAGCCGGGTGCGTCGGGACAGCCGGGAGTATGGTTTGGTTTTGGTTCTAACAGCCTAAGGGTGTGTTTGGTTTGTCTCACAGCCCCGAGAAGGGTACATTTGGTTTTGCTTATCTTTATTAAATCGGTTAATAAAGATATGAAAACTTTTATAAAATATGAAACCGGATTAAAATTGTGGTTAATGGTTAAATAAATTGGTTGCTTATTATTTTCATTTGGTATTTTATAAGTCATTAGAGTATGTTGGTTATGTGTTTAACAGCTTTCGGGTGTGTTGGTTTTACTTATTGTGTATATTATTTGATATCGTTTAGATATATATTGAAAAATATGGGTGGTTGCAACATGGATTGAATTTGATAAAAATGGGAAAAACTTTGAGTTTTGGTAAAAATGGAAACGTTGTATAAACGAATAGGACATGCCGAATTTTCTATAAATTATATACTTAGTGATTTTCACTAAAACATCTATTATTTCAGAAACCCGATAAAAGAACGAAGGGATAAAGTCTTAGGATTTATTAAATTGTAATTATACAATAACCCGGTAATTAAACAAAAACTATACTTTTACAAACGAGACAACTATTTTAGCTAAAAAGGAGACGAAATACTAATTTATAAAATATTATTTTATAAATTCCCGACTAAAAGACAAAATAATAACTTTTGTAGAAACTTTAAAAATGTCAATTATCTAATTCGAAACTTTAAAACGTGTGTTTACCTTTATGCAAGAAATTTTCATTAATTAAATTGGTGATTTCCGAACACGTGTCAAAATATTTTGTTTCAATTATTTTTCTCATATTCTTATATAATACTGGTAAAGTATTAAATGTCTCGATTATTTATTTGATTGTTAGTCTTTGTTATATAATTCAACATATGAATTATATACTTGTCCATTTTTCATATGTAATATATACGGAATATATTACATACTTTGTTTTTACTTTCGATTTATTTTATTTAACCAACCACCAAACTATTACAACCAGAAATCTAAATCTTTTATCAACGTGTCGCGTTGACCATCATTCTACTAGTGGGATTTAACTGTTAAGATGAACCGCAACTTCCCGGTCGAGCCGTTCCATTTTCCGTTTGTGTTGTGCTTAATATGTGCACTTCTGTCAATCGTTCTTCATCATCAAGGTGAGTCATAGCCCTACATTTTCTCTTTTAATTGTTTTCATAAACTGTTTTCGGGGGGAGAATACATGCTCGTTTTACCAAGTACACACATTGATTTCTACTACATAAGCGTTACATGACTATTTTACTAAAGCTTTTACTTGCTTACTACATGACTTCTAAAACACGTTTAATACATGATTGATTTCTAATGAACTGATTTAAAGCTTGATTTCTTTAGAAACAAGTGTTTTTTCAAAATTGTATGCTATCCAGATTATTGCCTGAATTCTATTGCCTAAGTTACCGTATTGCCATTAAGTCCCCTTTTTATCATTAACCGTTAAATACCTGCTGGGTATACGCAAGTGTTGTGGATAGATCTATCGGGACTGACCATCCCCGTCTGGGTTGTGGTTTCTAGTTGACCATTGACGCATTTAACATTTGAAGAAATTCAAAAGAAAATCAATTTGTTTGGTAAATTACTTTACATTACAGAGAAGCTAATTAACAATGATTAAGTTACAAATATTCCTCATGTATCAGTTGACTTTGAAACTTATATTACAATATATATAGGGAATGATTTGAGAAAGTTAGAAATTTATATTACGAATATAGAAATGATTTGAGAAAAGTTGAAAACAAAAGAATGCATTTTAAATGATGAAAATAAAGTATAACTTATGCCAATCGTGTAGAAATATATGAATGATTTGAGAAATTTATGTCAATCATGTATTTGTGGGTTGAAAGAGTTCCAACCTAAAATTTGATAAGTATAGAAATGATTATATAAAGTAAAAACAGTGTATTTTGGTTATTTGTCAACCGTGTATTCTACTAATTTTCCGAAAAAGATTTTATAAATTCTTATGCTAATCGAAACTCATTTTCAATAAATAGTTTTTCAAACTTTACACATATGTTGCCATTATCTTTATTTATGATATTTATTTTTCTTTACTACATATATAAACGATTTACCTCAATTTTTTGAAATTTAAGAATAGTGAGAATTTAAAATGTATAAATGGCAACGCTTAATCTTTAATACTTGATTTGAAATTTGTTTGAAAAGAAAAGGACGTGCATTGATGAGACGGTTTCAATGCAATTTTCTTAGAATTTGTAATTTTTGTATGACAAGAATGTGGTTAAGTACATTAAAAACTCAATTATGAAACTTTCATTACATGTTCTTTCTATCGTTAATCATAATAGTATGAATAACAAGCGTATCTAAATAGATCTTATTCACTAATTTTTCTCAATTGTGAATCATTATATTTAGGAGTACTCGTAATATTTTCGACATATATTAAAGTCTTTTAGGGATCCACTTGATGAAATATCATCTGGTGAATATAACTTTCATTTTGCTTTAAATGCAATGAAGGTTAAAAATTCACCGGTCTTCATGAGCATGATGTTATAACGGGTTGCTATATATTATTTGATACATGACAAAAATTATTGTTTGAAGTGAATTATCGCATGTCACAACATTTTGATATCTTCACGTATTATGTTTGAACGTTACACGAAAAACGTACCACAATATTGCATATTCTTAATTATCGGTCGCTAGTGATTTTCCGTGCGTGCACGGGTATTCGTCTGGTGCCTATAAACGGTCTTCAATAATTCATTTAGTTCAAAAATAAAGAATTCGTAAGTCTTTTTAATCAAAGGGATGATATATTAATAGGGTTTAAATATATCTCTCAAGGTTAGTTAGTTCCCATCGGACACACTGATCAATGAGTTTTTCGGGTCGAGCTGATAACTTTAGCAATCTATTACGTAGAAATCAAGCCTTCAGCCCTTCTAAGATATACGATGTAATTAGATTCCACCTTAACGAAGTCTATTCGTCTTCTTCTGGTGAAGCGAACAAAGTCCATACACTCTACCAGCAGTATTATCCTTTTATAGTCATGGGACTAAATAACATCCGCGATGCAATTGAAGAAGTTAGCCATTCAGAACCTTGTGAGTTACTTAAAACGTATGATCTCCTTCTGCGTTGTCTAAAGAATTTAAAACCTTGGATTAATTGGTCGGTGTTATCCGAGCATTGGGGAACATACATAAAGTCGCTTATAGTTCGTACTGATATAAGTACTACAAGGAAGGAAATACGTGCCTATATGGAATTTCTAGGCATAGAAAAACATCATTGTATAGTTCCAGTATACAAGATGGAACTTGATAAAAGCCTTTTGACTAATACTTTGGATATTTTAGTGTTGTATATTTATTGTTTATCTCAAGGTTGTAACACTCAAGATGCAAGAGAACTCCTTTTTGTGATACAAAAACTAGATCCTTGGCGGAAAGATCTTGATGGAGATGATATGAAGAGACGAAGCTTGCTTGTTGAACACCTCATCGAAACCATTAACTATCATGATGATGACCTGGCTGCAGAACATATTGTTGTATCTTTATTGGAACGTAATAAAGTTTGTAAGGATGCTCGTATGTTAGAGGTAGAATGCTAGTAGACCCACAACATAAGGTATAGTTATTTTTGTTCTTCTTTCTTACATTTCGCTTTTTGCAGTTGGGATTGGCTTTTGTACGTAAGGCTATATGGGAAAAAAAGGGTTTTTACGTAGAGTGATAGGACACTTGGATAGCCAATGTCAATGTCAGGTATTCACTAATTTGCTTTTGTTTATCTACAGTTAGTAGCATCTACTCCAGTAACCCCATATCTAGTGCATCACCTTTTTTTTTCCTTGAAGGTGGCAGGTGATAGGTTCCGTAACATGAATGTATGGGCTGCGAATCTGATGCAGGTTACTACCATGACTATATAACGAACGCCACTGATGTGGGTTATTAATTGTATAAAACATAGTTAACCCATGCTTTTCGTTTTGACAGCTTCAATCACATAGTGGGAGACTTCACCCAACGATATTTGTCACTATACAAAGTCTCATATTAGATGGCCACACAAGAGATATATTATGTCATAAAGGTGGTAGTCTACTTAAGCCGATTACTTTAATTGCAAATGCAAGGGTTGAAAGAGAGAAAGGCGTTCATGGTCTCGATAGTTGTTTAGTTATTTTGGACAATGCAATAAATTTGTTGGTATGTTATCATACTCACCTTGTTCATAATAACACACAAACAATTAGTATAGAGAAAATGAAAACATATAAATCATCAGCAGCTACTCTCTATATAATAAAGCTTTCTTGTAAATTTCCTTATTTTAATTTAAATATTTATCCATATTATTAATGCAGCACAAGTGCAAAGTAAAGGCCTATGATCTTGGTTTATTATACTTTCTGCAAGCACAAGCATTGTGCTTACGCGCATTGTCTAGATATGAAAACTGCAATTCTAAGAAGGTACTTTTTCTTGAACATCCATGAACTCCAGTTTATAGTTTCTTTGAATATGGCAATCTAAGCTCATATTTACTTATATACTTTGTTCACAGATTATCTGGTGCAAACGGAATTTTACTGAAGATATAGAAAAAGTTTTGAAGTTGGTGACAAACACTTATTTTTTTGAACTGGCTGCTAAGTATATGTGCCTATCAAAATATATAAATAAACTTTTTTTCCTCGCCGTCGATGTTTTAATGACGGTAATATTCCTGTTGCACCTATTTTCTTTTTATTTTTTGGCATATTTTAGCAATCTTTATTGTAATGATTTTTTTAATTACAGGAACATGATGAGAATGATCATGGACTCATAGAAAAAATTATATCTTCATGTGATCCAAATCGTGATGTGGGAATGTTGTGGCAGTTCAATCGCCACCACAGGCTAACTAAAAAGTGAGTTGATCAACTATTATTTTGCTGAGAATTGAAACTTTTCGAGGAAAGAGGGGGGACGTAGCGAAGAACCAGAGAGGATGGTTTCTAATATCGCCAGTAAGGTATGATCACGCGAAATAAATTTTGTATATTATATTCTTAGAGGTGGAAATTATGTATGATCAACCATGACTTAAAAAAATTCTCAACCTTCCTGGCTTTTAACCCATTTGACCTTATTGGCTTCTTAGTCTCTTTTTTCTCACGTATTGCGGTCAAAACAAAGTTTAAGAACCTGAGTTCTGACGTTTTTATGCAAAGATCACTCTACATATCCTTGTAAACTCACAATATGAAATTATTTGTAGAATATCGCTTCCATTGATTCGACATAATTGACAGCACGCCAATATACCTGGTGTCCAGATTTCGCTTTGCCACTTTTTACATAGTTTTTAAAATCTTTATTATATCTCTGAGTTTATTGGTTGGACGACCTTAAAAGTTTTTATAATATATGTGGTGTCTTTATCTATTTTGTTTGATTGCTGTAGGTTCATATAATGTAAAACATATAGCCAAGTTGGTTCATTTCTTATACAACTTATTGTATTTATTTACTTTAACTTGAACAATCATATAAATTGTCATATTATAACTTATACTAATATCAGGGTCGATACAGCTATGATATCTTTTATCGCAATTATTTTGTATTTCAGGTTACTAAGTCATTAAGATTGAGATGCACGATGTCGTGCAGCCCAGTTCTACTATGATGAGGGAGAAAGAATGTTATTAATGGGAAAAATGACCAGGTACCTTCATTGATTTATAATAATGTTCTTTTAAACATCTACCTTTATGGGACGGAACAAGAAATGTTTTGATTACCAAATTTTAATTGAAACTAATAACTTATGTATTCTATCGGGCTCTTGATCATGCGAGAGAAGGTCGTGAACGTCGATATCATCTTCTGAAAGAGAATTTTGAGTTGACATTAAGAGTTGCAAAGGTGTATACCTTTCATATGAATTATATTGTGGCAGCTCGTGTATGGTCGATTAGTTTTGAAGAATTTATACTGGCTCCAAACAGTAGTTTCATATGCTACCTAAATAGCATGCATCAGGTAAGCTTTTTGTACAATCCTAGATTTAATCGGGGATAAACAGATGGTTATGAGCGCTTTAGAATGGGGAAAAGGCATTTCTTTACAGTGAGGCCCTTCATTCTATCCCGGGCGTTTTCATGTTGAATCAGTAAGCATTCCTTTTTTGATATCAAGTATTGTAGATTTGGCAAAATGGCGTAGTCTGAAAAATCTTTTTTTGTTGAAAGATACTTCGGTAAAGATTTTTGATAAGTTTCTCATTTGCTCAGTATGAGATTGAATTTTTTTTTTATCAATATCAACAAATGAGAAAAAGATTTGTTGAAAGAAACTTAGGCAAAATGGTGTAGTCATGAGGCTACTGCTGTTGTTATTAATAATCTATTATATCCATTCAATCTATTTCACATGTCTTGGATAACGCAAGTCTTCACAAAAAGGGAAAGAAAAATAAATATCAAAGAGGAACCACACACCTTTGAAGATTCAATATTCGAATCCCTCAATAGATGCATCACCTCGTTCTAGTTATCAAAAGAAATCCCCTATTATGCGTCCGGTTTGATCTCGGATCACCAATCGTAGCGAAAACCCTAATTTTTGCACATTAAATTGAGAATTGTGGGTTACGAACACAAGAGAAAAAGAGCGGACTAAACCTCGCATCTCTTATCGGAGACAAAACCACCAAGACAATGAGAAGATGTTTAAATCGGACCCCAAGGAGACCGAAACTCGAAGGTGACGAACTCCACACAAAAAAAAAGGGGTTGCGGACAAAATAAAGAGAGAAAAGGTCAGGGGTTATAATACCATAACAAGTTTTTTACAAAATAAAAAACCCTCTCCACCCTCCATTTTTCACTTTTTATTATATATTCCAGATTTTTATGGTTATTTTAGACTTTTATTTTTGGTTTTATTAAGTTACACCATAATGTTAAGTAGTAACTTTTCTCAAACCATAGATTGATAAATTTAGTAATTAGTAATTCACTCACTTACTATATCGAGAGATTAATTTTTAAGGAGTAATTTAACATAGGTTATTCGTTTTAGAATTATAAAATCTCCAGGAAAGTTTTCGGAAGAAAAATAGTCTGTTAAGTTTGATAGCTGTAAGGCACAAAACTGAGTATACACAAAAATCCGACTCACTTAGTGTTAGGTATTTTATTTGGAGATTTATTTAAATCTAGGATTGACGAAAGAAAGTGGGGGTACTTCGAAAATGGAAGTAAGTACTACTATACACCCCCAATTCAATTCCAAATTTTTAAAAAAACCGTTCGAAATTATCATTGATGGGCAATTCGATGCAAAAATTATTCTCGAAGCAAATGGCTTTTGGGAAAATGATAGAACCAATGAAAACCAGCAGAAACAAAAAAGACAACAATGCTATCGCATTCTCTCTACCAAGCCGTCTCAGTAGAACAATTGCTGCAAATACAAAAACAAAAAACTGCGGAAAAACATATGGGATGCCTTTAAAAATAGCCACATCGGAGAAGAAAGGTCCAAAAGCAAGGTTGCAAAAATCAATCCAAATTGAGAATGTTACAAATGAGGAGACGAGACCATCTGACACCTTCATGCCAAAACTAAACAACATAGTAAAACCAAAGCAGCAGTTAGGGAATTACAATGGAAGATGATACAGTAAGTAAGTAAACTATAAATGCTGTACGGGATAGGTATCTGGAAATATTGCGTCTATAGAAAATACTCGGATTAGTGAAATGACCTTAGAAGAAGCAATTGGTATTTGCATTAAGATTTATGAAGAAAGAATTAAGTATAAGAAGGCAAACAGTGGACAATAAGAGAAATTTTGATGTTACTCGACATGAGATAAAGGAATGTATTTTAGAGGGACGTGGACGTGGAAAATAAATTCTCACAAGGAAGAAACTATGTGAATTTCTAAGAATAGAGGAAAGATGGAGAAAAACGTATAAGAATTATAGAGAATCAACTTCAAGAAATCAAGTTATGATTCTTGAAAATCTACAATGCTACAAATGCAGACGATCAGGGACATTGCATAAATTGTCCTCTATGGACAAAACAAACGTGCAATTCTAACCTCATTGAAGAAGATTAGATCCAAACCTTACTTAATGGCACTATTGAAGATAAAGAACAAAAGGTCTGCTACATGAAGTTGTAGGATATACAGAGCAAAATATGGATCGTCTTATGTTACATAGACCACGGGCTGTAATACCATGATGGAGTAGAGAACACTTCAAAGAATAGATAGAAGGTTGTAGTGGAACGTCAGATTGGAGATGTTTATTAATAGAGATAAAGGGAATAGGTTCAATTCTTATAGAATGTGATGATGTAGAATCATAGAATCATTTACATGTATATTAATTCTGACTTACAGAGCAACTTATTGAGCGGTTGGACATTCACGAATTAGTGGTAAAAGTTGTAGTGGAAAAGACGACTTTAGCGGGACTTTATGAATGTATAACAAATCTTCATGAATGTACAGGGAAAGAGAAACGGGCTATATAAGGAAAAATCTAAGGTAGTACACTGTTCTGTTTCTAGCAAACTTAAAGGAAGATACATGGTTATGGCACGCAAAAAGACTTATGGCACTAAAATATGAGTCACTAAGATAAAAATCAATGGTCAAAGTGATTTAGTTCACGGCACACTACCAACATTTAACATCAACACAATGTTGTGTGTTTGTTTATGAAAACATAGTTAGAGGCATTTCCTACTAAAAGCCAAACGCTCGGATCTTCTCTAGCCTATCGAATTATAGTATCTGGAGATTTCTGTGGACCAATATATCACCGCCAACACCTCTGGAAGAAAATACCTTATTTTGTTAGTTGACGATTACTCAAGTTATATGTGGGCGTATTTCTAAAATGAAAGATCAGCTTGACTTTCAAGGAAAATAAGAAGTCAACAGAAAAGATTAAGAAAAACATTGACAATGTTGAGAACACGATCGAGGAGGAGTATTCACATCAAATGAATTTAGCACTACTGTAAGGAAAAGGCATAGCGACAACTTACTGCACTTAACTCGACACCAATAAAAATGGAGTAGTCGAAAGAAGAAATAGGTACCAATAATGTCTACAACTAGATGTATGATGAATAGCACATCATAACATCACTCAAATTTTTGGTGGTGAAGCTGATTAGGCATGCAATATAATTTAGTAGTGTTCCTACAAAAAGTACTTGAAGACATCACTCCCATATGAAGAATACAAGAAAGCAATTAGACAAAATCTAAGAGTTTTTGGTTGCATAGATATGCAAAGGTACCTCACAACATCTAACAAAGTTAGATGATCAGAAGCATAAATTGGTTTATACTTTTGGAAATGAACAAGGATTCAAAAGGCTTATCGATTTTTGATCCCAACAACACAAAGGATATGTGATAGTAGAGATGTGATGTTTAAAGTGGGGAGGAATAATGGGGAGGGGGGGAAACAACATGGGAATGGCAAGAATTAATGTGTTGAATTTTAAACTGACCGAACTGAATGGACTGACTTCTAGAATAGGAGAATTTGAAGCCACAATGAACGAAAATCAATGATAAGGATTTCAGACCAATCGAAGAAGCCAACTGAATTCCTAACTATGATGATGATGGATGGATATGTATCACATCAAGAGGACTCTCCCTAACCTTCTCAAACACTCACAACCATCAACAAGATATCACAGAAATTTCCAAGTCAACACAACACCTAACACAATCTCTATCATTAAGTGCATAATGATCAATTCAATTCACCAAATTCACATCACAACTTAACCAAACACTCTTTGTCCATGTCTAAAGCATACACTCGCGGAAACCTTTCACGAAATGTAACATCCAACACCCATTTATATTTACTAATTAATATACTTTGTTCACAGATTATCTGGTGCAAACAGAATTTTACTGAAGATATAGAAAAAGTTTTGAAGTTGGTGACAAACACTTAGCAATCTGTATTGTAATGATGATTTTTTGAATTATAGGAACATGATGAGAATGATCATGGACTGATAGAAAAAGTTATATCTTTATGTGATCCAAATTGTGATGTGGGAATGTTGTGGCAGTTCAAAAGCCACCACAGCCACCTAAAAAGTGAGTTGATCGACGATTATTTTGCTGAGAATTGTAACTTTTCGATGGAAGAGGGGGGGCATAGCGAAGAACCAGAGAGGATGGTTTCTAATATTGCCATTAAGGTATGATCACGCGAAATAAATTTTGTATATTATATTCTTAGAGGTGGAAATTATGTATGATCAACCATGACTTGAAAAAATTCTCAACCTTCCTGGCTTTTAACCTATTTGACCTTATTGGCTTCTTAGTCTCTTTTTTCTCACGTATTGCGGTCAAAACAAAGTTTAAGAACCTGAGTTCTGACGTTTTTATGCAAAGATCACTCTACATATCCTTGTAAACTCACAATATGAAATTATTTGTAGAATATCGCTTCCATTGATTCGACATAATTGACAGCACGCCAATATACCTGGTGTCCAGATTTCGCTTTGCCACTTTTTACATAGTTTTTAAAATCTTTATTATATCTCTGAGTTTATTGGTTGGACGACCTTAAAAGTTTTTATAATATATGTGGTGTCTTTATCTATTTTGTTTGATTGCTGTAGTTCAGATAATGTAAAACATATAGCCAAGTTGGTTCATTTCTTATACAACTTATTGTATTTATTTACTTTAACTTGAACAATCATATAAATTGTCATATTATAACTTATACTAATATCAGGGTCGATACAGCTATGATATCTTTTATCGCAATTATTTTGTATTTCAGGTTACTAAGTCATTAACATTGAGATGTCGTGCAGCCCAGTTCTACTATGATGAGGGAGAAAGAATGTTATTAATGGGAAAAATGACCAGGTACCTTCATTGATTTATAATAATGTTCTTTTAAGCATCTATACCTTTATGGGACGGAACAAGAAATGTTTTGATTACCAAATTTTAATTGAAACTAATAACTTATGTATTCTATCAGGCTCTTGATCATGCGAGAGAATGCCGTGAACGTCGATATCATCTTCTGAAAGAGAATTTTAAGTTGACATTAAGAGATGCAAAGGTGTATACCTTTCATATGAATCATATTGTGGCAGCTCGTGTATGGTCGATTAGTTTTGAAGAATTTATACTAGCTCCAAACTGTAGTTTCATATGCTACCTAGATAGCATACAACAGGTAAGCTTTTTGATTCATTATTATACACAATTCAAATAAAATAAAATCAAAAATAAAACCTTAAACATTTGTGGGTTTTATATCAGGAAGCAACAGTCCTAGATTTAAACGGGGATAAACAGATGGCCATGAGCGCTTTACAATGGGGAAAAGACCTTTCTTTACAGCGAGGCCCTTCATTCTATCTCGGGCGTTTTCATGCTGCAATCAGCAAGCATTCATTTTTTGATATAGTGTATTGTAGATTTGGCAAAATGACCTAGTTTGCCAGACTAGGTAACCATTCAACATGAGTAATTTTGTACTAGTCGAAAAGGGTAGTCATGTTAGGCTGAAAAATATTTTTTTGTTGAATCTATCTATTCTATCTTTTTCTAAAATATGAATTTATCTATGCTTTATTTTGAAAATATATATTATTTCATTTACAGTTTAATTTTTTGAGTAAAATAATTTAGGTACTTTTATGCATTATAGGTAAGTTTTATGCAACTTTTAGCCCGTTTGACGATTTACGTTCAAACTATCCTTTTCTTTTACCTGCTATAGATAAAGCATAAACTGACACAACCCATACCTCTATATGTCCAGGTAGAATCTATAGGAAGACACAAGACATCAATGCAGCTAAAAAGGAACTTAGACTGCCGGAAGAACTCCGTGGATGTGTTTCTTGTAAAAAGTGTCAGTTGATGCTTAAACATGAGATTAGCAAAGAGTCTACAAAACAGAAAAGAAAAAATGGTACCACTTGGGAAAGAACATGCAGGAGTTTTTGTCTGTTGAAGTTTTGCTAAAAATGCAATTAAATGCTAAACCTCCTCGGAAGGGACACAAGAACCCAAAGTACCAATGTAGATGTTGCGAGTGTAGATGTCGTTTTTCTTTGTTAAGTGTACTTGTGGAAAAAGGTAACCATATTATACTTTTTTTACCGAAGTATTCTTATAGTCTTCTGTTTTTCTTTTTTATCGAATTATCCATATATTACTTTTTTTTACCGAAGTATCTTTACATTGGCAGGTAAAGACTACGTGTTTAAGGATGAAACGAGTAAAGTGCATGAGGTATTCCTGGAGAACATATGTTTGCTAGTTAGCTTGAGCTCCCTTCCCTCACGGAAATCTCCAAGGATGTTGTCTATGTTACTTAATCTTGCTAAGCAGACGGAAATTAAAGTTGTTCATGGAACACATGTTGCCGAGCGTATTTACATAATAAGTTGGGTGGCATGCATGAAGGGTAAAAGGTATTGATGTTATATTTTTGAGCTCGCCACATCCCTACAATTATTGGTGGTATACATATTAACGTTATCTTTGTCCTTGTTGTTATTCTAGCGCTTGTGACTTTTCTATTCCAAATGAAACGCTTATAAACACTTTGAAGCACGCGTTAATACTATCGAGTGAGACTCCTGAATTATACAAAAAGGTAAATATATAATTATTTTTCTCCTTGTTAGAGATAATTAATGTTTACTCGTTTAAATTTCCGGAGCCATATGTCCTATTCATTTGACATATTCGTTCAAGCCCCTAAAATCTTATCTATTCTCTCTAAATATATTAAACACTGTAACTCCTTTTAAGCTTTTCATTTTTAAATCCTTTTACACCACTTATGATGAACTATTTTTTAGAATAATAAATGTCAAATCTAATCCTAAGCCATCATTATATTATCACAGGTTGCACAACTTCTGGCAATCATGTATTTCCCGGGTTACTTCAACGAACCTCCATTCTTGATTTCTGCCAATTCTCTGACCCAATGTCACTGGGCTTGTTTTTTTCACGAGTTAGCAGTTGGATCTGGTGTTGATTATTTGTTTTCTCAAAGGCTATCTAAGGTATGTATCCATACATCATTAAAATGATAACTTGCTTATTTTCATTTTGTATATTGTATATTTTAAGCTAATAAATATTTTTAATTTCAGTTGTATGGTGACGACTCAGATCCGCATGATAATTTGCATATGTATGTGTCGTGGGCGTGGGCGTGGGCGGATTGATATGCAACACGGTTTGTCTAACTTTACTTAGTTAATTAGCATGTCAAATGTGATAGATAAACCAGCACCGCCATAAACCACCTCAGAACTACTAAATCGAAACTCATGTTCATGAATCTAAAATAGGTTTTTTTTACCAATTAGAAGTAAAACAAAACTTTAATCGACCCATTTTCTAATCTTCATCATGCAGGCTAACAACTAGTTCGGTTGTGGATCTTAACGAATTTGTATCGAAGTTTTATGCTCAACTTCAACCGCATACTATACTGGTGATAAATATTCTAGGAGATAAGTACAAGAAATTGTTGTCGAAGTTTCCATTTTATGTGCCTTCTGAACATGCTGCCTTTTTGATGATCTCAAGATTTAGCTCAACACATGTACCACTTTTTGATATTTTCCAAGTAAATTCTAAAGGATCAGGTATTCCTTCTCTCTTTTCAAGTGACTTGTTAAAACAACAGAAATGTTCAATTTTTTTATTCTAAGTATGTTTTGTGGTTTATTGTTTTAGGAAGGCTGGAGGAACCGTGGAAAGTCCCTTAGGGCACGGACACGATCATTGACACAATATTACCGGATTTTAAATGGATTGTAAAAGACCATGAAGATGGAATTCCCGGTAATTATCCTGATGGAAGATTTTCCAATATCATTTGGTGAGGCTACTGTTGTTGTTATTAAAAATCTATTATATCCATTCAATCTGATTATTGATAAGTTTCTCATTTGCTCAGTCATATGGAAGGCTGGTTTGGCCAACATAAAGATATTCTGTTAGGGGAACCAGTGGACGACCAAAAGAATTGAAATATGAATAAATTGGTTTGATTTATAAGAACAGGTGTAAACAACTCAAGTCTGCCGTTATTTCCATCGCATACTACAAAAAGAAAACCTGTCATCATCTTGGTGCTCGACAAGGATATCTAGGTAATTTATCTAACATAGAAAACAAGAAAACTGAAAAGCTATTTGTAATAAAGGTAAGCCCTGAAAGAGGTCGTTTTATTTCTACAGATGTTGCCTTAGGAAAGCATGAAGGAGTTGGAAAACCAAGATATATACAGAATGCCTTCCGTTTCGAGTATATTTTACACATACCAGAATTGTGACAAAAGTCAGAGGAAGGCTTTGAGAGATCGTGCAAGCTACGCTACATTAGATCCGTTCGATGCCTTTTATGTTATAAATCCCACATGCAGTATTTACGGAGAATATTCTCTCTCCGAATGGTTAAAAACTGAATTCCATTTGGAGGTGAGTGTTTTACTATCATAATGTTTATATATAGCTTACATGATCAATAGTAATATATATATATAAACGCATGGGTTTGAAGATTCAAGGCTTAAACAAGAGTTCATATAGGATATTAGGAAGCTTATTAAAGATTTAAAACAGAATATGAGCTTATTGAACAAGATTTTGAGCTTACTTGAGCTTATATGCGTCATATGTGCTTATTTGGGTTCGTATGCCTAGATATGGATTCAAGACCTTCCTTCTCTTGATTCTTGGCTTCTATTCTGATCTTAAGGACCTTATACTTCTTCCTTGGCTAGGCTAGAACTCCATTTGTATTTGTGATGAAGATTTAAGGTGTATTTGAAAGGGTTGCTTAGATTCGGCTATTTATAGGGCTCGATAAGCCTTAGTGCCTAAGTTTTGGTGTTTGATTCGTGTCCTATCTAGTGGAGATAACTAAAGTGAGTCTTGAGAGCTAGGAGTGTAGCTTTGAATGGTGGAAAAGTATAGAGGGGGTCACGGCTATCATAAGGGTGACAAAGAGACTTGGAGTTCAAGGGTGGTGATGGAGGTGCTTGTAAGGTGCTTGGGTGGTTGCTTGAGGTGCTAAGCAAGCTAGAAAGAAGGTGACAAGGTGTGCTGGTAGCTAATTTGGTTTAAAATGGGTTTAAAATGAAACTAAAGGGTGTCGGGTTGGTTTTGGTTTTGGCTGAGGGTTTAGGGTTTCGTTTAGGGTTTAGGTTTTTAGATTAGGGTTTTAGGATGACTCAAGATTTAGGTTTAGGGTTTAGGAGTCATGAATTAAGTGTTTGTACCTTGTGTTAATGTGCTGGTAAGAAGCTAAAGTGATTTAGGAGTTTAAATGACCTAATTTGATTTTCTTGCATTATTGACTTGTACATTGGGCTTTTGAAAGTTGTAACTTGATTTAGGAGGGAAAAGATATTCAAATTTCGTGCTAAGATCACTTACATATGTCTTGAATACTTTGCACATTAATTTTATATGTATACATTACATATTGTTAGGGTTTTGATATAATCGTTAACGAATAAAGTTTGTTTTGAAATAATGTTTTGAAAAGTACGTTAAATTGATAACGTATTTGATAAAAATAATGTTAGAATATTGACTTGACATATTAGGATGTTTACATGATATAAACATAGATATAGATGGCATTGGTAGAGGTTGCGTGAGCTCGTTTACTTTGGTTATGTAAACTAGGTTACATAATGGAATAAAGCGAAAATTTCCTTGTATATATATACATATAGATGGATATTACAGTGCATCTAATTTAATAAATGGATGATTACATTGATGAAAATTGTGGGTTGTTATATTAGTGCCCTATAACTAAGCCCTACACTACACCCCAAACGATAGGGTCTCGCGTTGTCATGACCGGTCAACGTTATACGGCATCTTTTATTTATTTTTTACTTTTTGTATTAGTGTTTTATTGGATTAAATACAAGTACGGGCATGTCATATAACTTGAGTAGGGCGTCCTGTAACTTGATGATGAAAGGATGAGATTTTTGGGCTTAGTTATAGGTTTTAAGTTATAGGAAAAAGTGTTGACTAACACTTTTTCTATAACACGAACCACGAAACACCTGATGTTCTAATAATTATGGTTATTGACGTGATCACCAATTTTCATTGCCAAAGAATCACCAGGTAAAAGATAGTCGTGATACAAACCAATATTTAAAGTTAGACTTGTGAGGTATCACATATAGTAAGATTAATGAGTTAGAAACTCAGCTAAATACAAGAACAAAATATTTGACCAAGGTTGGCATCATCAGAACGAATGAGCAACACATTGAAAAACTAACAAAAAAACTAAGCATGCATCCGTCTTGAGTTCAAGTAAACACTGAATCAAGACAAAACATCGCACAATTAAATTATCTAGTTAAGGAGCTCGATGATGAGCATCAAAAATTTAAAATGGCAAATGTGTGATACTGGGTATCACCGCTGTACTTATTAGGTTTGTTTGATCTGTTATGAAGTAAGCTACACCTTAATGACCAGTGAAAATCCAAAATGAATAGTAATTGTTATAAAACATTCGTTGATCCATAATATAAGAATTACCCACCCGATTGGCCTGCTCATTTTGCCATGGGTATATCCGTTCAACAAATAAGTACGCGCATATGTGAACGTATTATCAAAGCAAAATGGTTCTAAACTCAAATGTCAACAAATTTACAATGTAAACTGTTGGGATTTACAGATTTGATGAAACAAAAGAACAAAAGAATGAAACAAGAAGGACTAATTTAGCATTATGGGATTCTATAAGACTTGAAGTCAAACAGTAGTTATCTTCTCATTCAATGCAGTCAAACAACGATTATTAATGCTGATTTAGTTTCCTAATTATTTAGCCAACCATATTAAATACATTGACTAAGTATTTAATATCTTGATCAAATAATATTGGGGCTGGAATGTTTGATAAACCTTGTTCAAATAACTTTTTTCTTATGCTATTTCCGCTATGCATATTCATGTTTGTGAACGATTGTTATTTGTGTATCCTAGATCATGTTCTAAACAAACAAGATCTTAAAAAGATCTTATCAATTGGTATCAGAGCTTGTTGAGAAACTTTGAATAAAAAGAACATGTTGTATACACACAAGATCTGTTTGTCGAAGAAGAGATGGCCTACAATTCTTCAAGCTCCTCCACCTCAGAAACTAAGGTACATACTTGCACTAAACTATGTTTAAAATCTTATCAGACTCTTTAAAAATAGTATGATGAACAACATGCAACTCTTAATAAAGCTAATATAGAAATAATAGCTTATCAAGTAGGCTTAGAATTTTTTGAATCTAGAATAGTTGTTCATCAAAAGAATGAAGTTGTTTATGAAGAAAGCATTGAATTTTTAAAATATGATGTTAACGTATGAGATATTTCTATCAAAGAGCTTAAAAATCAGTTAGAAGAGGCTTTAAAAGAAAAAGATTATTTAAAACTTAAGTTAGAAAAGTTTGAAACATCATCTAAAAACCTAACTAAACTGATAAATAGTCAAGTAAGTGCTAACAATAAATCTGGTCTTCGTTATGATTGTCAAATAAATGAAAGTGAATTAAATAATATTCATATGAATGAGATGTGTGTGTATATTGGATGTGGAGATTGATATATTTCTCTACGCCCTAGGACCTCCTTTTATAGACCAAGGAGTCCTAGTAGGTTACAATACAATTAATACTTTCCTAAGTATTATACATCAATACTTTTAATGCTTTCCATAATAAACATTGTGACTCTTCATCAGCATTAACTGTCTCTTAATACTCTTGAATGCTTTCCATAATAAACATTGTAACTCTTCATCAGCATTAACTGTCTCTTAATACACTTTAATGCTTTCCATAATAAACATTGTAACTCTTCATCAGCATTAACTGTCTCTTAATACTCTTTAATGCTTTCCATAATAATCATTGTAACTCCTCATAAGCAATAATTATCTCTTGTAACTTCTTATTAACTTCAAACAGTTTCACTAGTAACATTAAGAAGACTTTTATTCCCAACAATCCTCCTCTAAACTTGATATTCATCTTGTTAATCATCAAGTCTCTTCAATGAAAGCTTCTTGATCACCAGGAGGATGTATCCAAATACTTCTTCACTTATTAAGCTGTTTCTTTGTCATCATCCACCTGTTGCTCCTTTGTAATCTTGTTGTTCTTGTGCTTGTAGTCTTTCACATCAAAAATCTTTTTGTCAGCATCATTTGAAGTTTCATCAACTAAGGTAACCTCTGCGTATGCATCATCATAAACAACCATAAATCTATGATTACACTTAACGTAGTATCACAGTAACAAATCCATGTTTTCCTCACAAGTTCTTGGTGTGACTATAAGCACTAACATAAGACTCACCACTGGTCATATATAACCCTTTGCACACCAACACTGCCTGCAATAAGAACCAAAATTGCCTGTACAAAAACCAATTCCCAACATGAGTTAACAACACAACATCTGAATTCAAGAAATCTATATACCATTTGACAAACAGTAACACATGGTATAATATGTACATACTGAAATCCACAAGTTCATAGTCACTTTCTCATTATGGTATTAGTCTGTATCTTTATAATAACCACTTATAAAATTAATCTTTCTCTAGCCAATTATATTAGATTCTCGGTTATAATGAAAGAGACTTACCCCTATAGTGCAGACAACAAGTCCTGGCTTTTCTCTGTAATCCACCCTCATAGATAGTAGTATGAAAGCTCCGATATACCAGGGCAAGGCCCCAAATATAAAACCAACCAAAAATCTGCATGAGAACCATGTTAAAAATCAGCAAAGTGTTATTAGAAAAAGATCTATAGTGTATGTATACGGTTTCTTGTTAGTGTACACTTACAGGAACCAACCAATGCCACAACCACAGTAGGGAAGGCGACAGTGCCGTATTAGCACTGGAGCCCCAGGAGCAATTACAATGTCTGAAGAAGTATCAAGTAGCGGAACATTAATGAGCGATAAGTAAACAAAAAAATTACAATTTCTCGTATGGAGCTTCATACTAAAAAAAAAGTCAAACCCTAACTAGAGTTATACCAAATAAAATGCGTAATAACTTGCATATGGAACTTTAGATTATTCAGATATGATTAAAATAGAAACGGAAGATGCATCATGTGTTATATTACTTATATATCATTCCTTGAGTATCAATGATCATGGAGTTCATGGGTTCAATTAAATATGCATCCTCCTCTAAACAAAGATGGATGTGTACTTGTGGAAAAATTAGATAAGCATTGAGTTCTTCAACAGAATGAAAAAAACAGGCATGACAAGGAAGATAGGTTCGAATATGTGTTCCCAAAAGAAATATTATGACTCCAAAATCAAAATCAAACACTTGGATAGGGGTGATTAGATAATTATACATCACTTCGATCCAGAAAAACTGATTACTTAGACCAAAAATAATTTAGCAACTAGCAAGTCATAGCTGATTGGTTTAAATGCATATTCAAGCACCCATTTAGAGCTAGGAGGCTGGGAGCAACATTAATGCTCTTCTGGTTGGTATATCCAGTAAACTGTGTGCTTATAACATATTGTATTATACATAATTCTAATCTTAAAGAGGCCAACAGAGGTAATCAAAATGTAGTAGTTAGTGCTTCGCGAAGATGTGTGGTGTATTCATTATTATATTTTACTGCATATAGATGATTTAAGCTTATCTATAAGCGGCTTATGGCTTATATATATATATATATTATGAGCTCATAAACCCTAGCAGTGTTTGACTTAGATTATCATAATTAATAAGGTAAAAGGACAAAGAAGTACGTGAACATTATTAAATGGTGTAGTTATCAAATGAAGTTATAAAAGTCTTTTTATATAATATTGCTATACAAGCTCAAAGTTTGGGCTAATCAAAACCCCCTTATATGAGCTCACTCATATAAGCTTAGTAAAACACTTACTTTAGGTTTATTTAACAAATATAAGCTAATCATCTCATAAACCCATCATATAAGCTTAGTCAAACACCCCCTAAAAATATCCTAATATAAATAAAGTAATGTTAATCGAAGAACACCTCAGTGTGTGATTCCCCAGCCGCCTAACAAACCTAATTCCGATTATTTACTAGAAAATAAAATGAACAAATTTGTGTATTAGAAAAGGAAATTAACAGTTGAAAGAAAAAGAATAGATTTATTGATGAATACCTGATGAAAAAAGATGGAGGCGCAACAAATGAAGGTGTAAAAGTCAACGCTAAAAAAAGAAAAAAAAAGTAGTGGTTATGTTATGTTATAAATCTAAGGTATTTTTTTATTTTGTTGATTTATATAATAAGTCTCGTGATCGTTTAAGTGCATTATATAAATACACATTTTCTGACTAAAACGTAGTCGTTTTTGTACTTGGGCTCCCGTTTTTTTTCTGGGCTGACTTTGGCCTGTTAATATAAAGCTTTTTTAACACATCATCCATCTATATTGTTCCAGATCCATCTACCACATCAATGCACTCAGACAGTCATATACACGCACACGCACGTACATACAGTCACATCACCAGGTTTGATTTTTTAGGTTATTTTGTGTCTGAATATTTGGGGGTTTTTTGTTGACGAAAGATTGTTGGGAGAATCGAAAAAGTTATGTAGATAAAAAAGGTATATACATGTTTTGGGTAATAATTCTTTAATTCAATTCAGTTATTACGAGTGTTTGGATTGCTTACTTTTAATGTTTGTGTTTTCGTATGATTTTGTTGCAGGTCGGATACATGTGTGAAGATGTGTAAAGAACACGTTGTACTTGGTGATCCTGGTAAGTCTTTGTACCATTTTTATGTATTTGTTGTTTAAATTTATGTACTATATAGATGAAAGAACAAAAACAATGTATAAAAATACAAAAATATTATTCTCTTAACCCTTAGACCTTTGTGACAAAAATATTATTCTCTTAACCCTTAGACCTTTGTGACATTCATCTATAAAAATACAAAAATAAATTTAGTTTAGTAGTTTAATCATGTTTTGTTCTTTCATCTATATAATACATAAATTTAAACAACAAATACATAAAAATGGTACAAAAACTTACCAAGAACACCAAGTACAACGTGTTCTTTACACATCTTCACACATGTATCCGACCTGCAACAAAATCATACGAAAACACAAACATTAAAAGTAAGCAATCCAAACACTGGTAATAACTGAATTGAATTAAAGAATTGTTACCCGAAACATGTATATACCTTTTTTATCTACATAACTTTTTCGATTCTCCCAGCAATCTTTCGTCAACAAAAAACCCCCAAATATTCAGACACAAAATAACCCAAAAAATCAAACCCTGGTGATGTGACTGTATGTACGTGCGTGTGCGTGTGTATGACTGTCTGAGTGCATTGATGCGGTAGATGAATCTAGAACAATAGAGATGGATGAGGTGTTAAAAAAGCTTTTTATTAACAGGCCAAAATCAGCCCACAAAAAAAGGGTGCCCAAGTACAAAAACGACTACGTTTTAGTCGGAAAATGTGTATTTATATAATGCCCTTAAACGATCATGAGACTTATTATATAAATCAACAAAATAAAAAAATACCTTAGATTTATAACATAACATAACCACTACTTTTTTTTTCTTTTTTTAGCGTTTGTCTTTTTACACTTCCATTTGTTGGCGCTCCATACTTTTTTCATCAGGTATTCATCTCTATAAATATATATTTTTCTTTCAACTGTTAATTTCCTTTTCTAATACACAAATTTGTTCATTTTCTTTTCTAGTAAATAATCGGAATTAGGTTTGTTAGGCGGCTGGGGAATCACACACTGAGGTGTTCTTCGATTAACATTACTTTATTTATATTAGGATATCTTTAGGGGGTGTTTGACTAAGCTTATATTATGGGTTTATTAGATGATCAGCTTATATTTGTTAAATAAACCTAAAGTAAGTGTTTTACTAAGCTTATATGAGTGAGCTCATATAATGGGGTTTTGATTAGCCCAAACTTTGAGCTTGTATAACAATATTATATAAAAAGACTTTTATAACTTCATTTGATAACTACACCATTTAATAATGTTCACGTACTTCTTTGTCCTTTTACCTTATTAATTATGATAATCTAAGTCAAACACTACTAGGGTTTATGAGCTCATAATATATATAAGCCATAAGCCGCTTATAGATAAGCTTAAATCATCTATATGCAGTAAAATGTAATACTGAATACACCACACATCTTCGCGAAGCACTAACTACTGCATTCTGATTACCTCTGTTGGCCTCTTTAAGATTAGAATTATGTATAATACAATATGCTATAAGCACACAGTTTACTGGATATACCAACCAGAAGAGCATTAATGTTGCACCCAGCCTCTTAGCTCTAAAAGGGTGCTTGAATATGCATTTAAACCAATCAGCTATGACTTGCTAGTTGCTAAATTATTTTTGGTCTAACTAATTAGTTTTTCTGGATCGAAGCTCTGTATAATTATCTAATCACCCCTATCCAAGTGTCTAATTTTGATTTTGGAGTCATAATATTTCTTTTGGGAACACATATTCGAACCTATCTTCCTTGTCATGCCTGTTTTTTTCATTCTGTTGAAGAACTGAAGGCTTATCTAATTTTTCCACAAGTACACATCCATCTTTGTTCAGAGGAGGATTCATATTTAATTGAACCCATGAACTCCATGATCGTTGATACTCAACGAATGAGATTTAAGTAATATAACACATGATGCATCTTCCGTTTATGTTTTAATCATATCTGAATTATCTAAAGTTCCATATGCAAGTTATTACCCATTTTATTTGGTATAACTCTAGTTGGGGTTTGACTTTTTTTTAGTATGAAGCTCCATACGAGAAATTTAAAAAAAAAATTTGTTTACTAATCGCTCATTAATGTTCCGCTGCTTGATACTTCTTCAAACATTGTAATTGCTCCCGGGGCTCTAGTGCTAACACGGCACTGCCGCCTTCCCTACTGTGGTTGTGGCATTGGTTGGTTCCTGTAAGTGTACACTAACAAGAAACCTTATACATACACTATAGATCCTTTTCTAATAACACTTTGCTGATTTTTAACTTGGTTCTCATGCAGATTTTTTTTGGTTTTATATTTGGGGTCTTGCCCTGGTATATCAGAGCTTTCATACTACTATCTGTGAGGGTTGATTACAGAGAAAAGCCAGGACTTGTTGCCTGCACTATAGGGGAAAGTCGCTTTCATTATAACCGAGAATCTAATATAATTGGCTAGAGAAAGATTAATTTTACAAGTGGTTATTATAAAGATACAGATGAATACCATAATGAGAAAGTGACTATGAACTTGTGGATTTCAGCATGTACATATTATACCTTGCGTTACTGTTTGTCAAATGGTATATAGATTTCTTGAATTCAGATGTTGTGTTGTTAACTCATGTTGGGAATTGGTTTCTGTACAAGCAATTTTTCGTTTTGATTGCATGCAGTCTTGGTGTGCAAAGGGTTACATATAACCAGTTGTAAGTCTTATGCTAGTGTTTATAGTCACACCAAGAACTTGTGAGGAAAACATGGATTTGTTACTGTGACACTACGTTAAGTGTAATAATAGATTTATGGTTGTTTATATTGTAAATTTGTTGACATTCGAGTTTAGAACTATTTTTCTTTGATAATACGTTCACATATCCGCGTACTTATTTGTTGAACGGATATACCCATGGCAAAATGAGCAGACCAATCGGGTGGGTAATTCTTATATTGTGGATCAAAGAATGTTTTATAACAATTACTATTCATTTTGGATTTTCATTGGTCATTGAGGTGTAGCTTACTTCATAACATATCAAACAAACCTAACAAGTATAGCGGTGATACCCAGTATCATACATTTGCCATTTTAAATTTCTGATGCTCATCATCGAGCCCCTTAACTAGATAATTTAATTATGCGATGCTTTGTCTTGATTCAGTGTTTACTTGAACTCAAGACGGATGCATGCTTAGTTTTTTTAGTTAGTTTTGCAATGTGTTGCTCATTCGTTCTGATGATGCCAACCTTGGTCAAATATTTTGTTCTTGTATTTGGCTGAGTTTCTAACTCATTAATCTTACTATCTGTGATACCTCACAAGTCTAACTTTGAATATTGGTTTGTATCACGACTATTTTTTACCCGGTGATTCTTTGGCAATGAAAATTGGTGATCACGTCAATAACCATAATTATTAGAACATCAGGTGTTTCGTGGTTCGTGTTATAGAAAAAAGTGTTAGTCAACACTTTTTCCTACAACTTAAAACCTATAACTGATCCCAAAAATCTCATCCTTTCATCATCAAGTTACAGGACGCCCTACTCAAGTTACATGACATGCCCGTACTCGCATTTAATCCAAAACAACACTAATACAAAAAAAGTAAAAAATAAATAAAAGATGCCGTATAACGTTGACCGGTCATGACAACGTGAGACCCTATCGTTTGGGGTGTAGTGTAGGGCTGACACTGTTGGGCTTAGTTATAGGGCACTAACCAACCCTCTAACTCAGCGGTGGAAATTATCTTTCAAGGCGGGCCACACGACTCATCCTAAGTTAGGGCTTAGCCAACGACACGTGCCTTTGGAGGCTTGCTTGGCTAGAAAGAGAGAGTCTTCATTCTAGCTTGACTGAAAGTAGAGGAAGCGCCTAAAAGAAAGCATTTTTTCAATATTTCTTATAGGCCGTAGTTCCTACCCTTAGAAGACAGCATTCACAGGCTTTTGAGTAAAGAGAATGGCCTTCTAGCACCTCTTTCGTAGGTCGAGTGGCTTCCTAGATAGGGAGTACGAGCGGTAGTAAATGAGAGATGGTTATTAGTAAGAATGAATCGGCTAAACGCGATTGCTATCCTCTCCTTTGTGTTGACCTAGGGGCTTGCCTGCAAGTGGCTTCAAACACTCGCTAAGCCCCTATTGAATAGGGCATGTAAGTTAACTATTTGTCTCAACTGGTGAGGAAGGAAAAAGTTCTTTTTAATGAAGAAGACATGAGAGGAATACATGAATGACACGACACCTCTTAGGCCTCTTGTTACGCTCACACGTTATAAGGCAAATTATGGCCTTATATAACTTAGTCACATGGCTTAACACTAAACCCACCTTGAGTTATAAGGTCTCACGCCAAATCTAGTAGTCAAGTTGCTGCGGAGCGTTAATTTTTCGTGCGTTGTTACGGGGCATTAATTTTTTTTTGTAATCTGTACGGGTTTATTTTTTCGGTCTCATGTTTAATAGTTTGTTTTTTTCTTATATGGGCTTATGTGTTGTGTCTCATGTTTAAATGTTTCTTTTTTTGGATATACGGGTTTTTTTAATATAATTTTATGGGATTACGTGTGCTTTAAATGATAATCGCGCGTTACTGCAGGGCATTTTTTTATTGTATTTTGTGCGGGTTTATTTTTTCGATCTCATGTTTATTAGTGCGGGTTTATTTTTTCGGTGTCATGTTTAATAGTTTATTTTTTTTCCTTATATGAGTTTATGTCCAGCGCGTTGTTGCGGAACGTTAAAATTTTATTTTTATTATGTTATTATTTTTTACTTTTTCGGTCTTATGTTTAATAGTTTGTTTTTTTATATGGGCTTATATGTTGGGCCTCATGTTTAAAGGTTTTTTTTTGCTATATGTGTCTTTTTTTAAATATAATTTTATGGGATTTTGGTAAATATGTGTTATATATTTAGGTTTATGGTTTTAGTGGCGTAAAACGACACCGTTTAATGCAATCTAGAGTTGTACGTTTGTGACCCTGTCGATTATTTTAAAGTTATTAGGTATCAAAAATGTTTTCGCGGGTATTTTTTTATCTGAATAAATTGGTACTTTAGTAATATTTTTTTCCCTATTTTGTGCCAACAAAATGTAAAAAAAAACCACAAATTGGCCCGACCCTGATTGAGAGCCCAATAAACTGGCTCAAAGTGGGAGCCCAACAAAAAGGTACTGTAGCAAAGGGGCATGAAACTACGTCGTTTCATGCCACCTTTAATATATGTATATAATCTCAAACCTTAACTTATTCGTTAGTCTCTCAACCACACCAACAAAGGGGTGTTTGGCTAAGCTTATATGATGGACTTATGAGTTTATTAGCATATATGTATTAAATAAGCCGTAATTAAGTGTTTGGCTAAGCTTATATGACTAAGCTTATAAGCTTATATAAGAGGGTTTTGATAAATCTAAACTTTGTGGCTTATATAAGAAGGGGTGAGCTTATATAAGAATATTATATAAAAAGATTTTTATACCCTAATTTAATAATTAAACTCACTTTATTTTTATATATATATTTTTTTTCATTTTACCTTATTAATTATATAAGCTAAACCAAACACTAACAGCCCTCGAAGACCAGAAGACAAAATGAGCTTCAAGGTAACCACCAAGATCACATCATTAAATAAATGTCTCAATAACGTTTTAGGTTTATATGAAATGACATGTGTGTTTGTTGGGTATAGTTTCATCAGTTTCAGGTGGTGGGAAGAGCTCTACCAACAGAGACAGATGAACATCCCAATTCCCAAGATTTACATGATGAAGCTTTGGGTTACTAATGAAGTCCGTCTAAGAGCAAGTTCTGGTAGTACTACTACATCTTTTTCTTTTTTATATATATTGTTTTCTTAGATCAAATAGTTTAATATCATTTTTTTAAATAGGTACTTTTTGAGAAAGTTGAAGAAGGTTAGGAAGAGCAATTGTCAGATGCTTGCTATCAATGGGGTATAATTTTTTTTTCACATTATGTATAATTTTGAAAACTTGTTTATTTATCTCTTTTGATATATTGGTTTTGATTTATATGGCTAATGTGTTGCATTTAGGGGGTGTTTGTTTAAGCTTATATGTGGCTTGTTAGCTTATTTGTTTTTTCGGCTTAAGCGTTAATTTCCTGGCTTATTCTCAGACTTGTGTGCTTTCATAAGTTTGTTATTATACAATCAACTCTTATAAGTCTATAATATATCAAAATAAGCAAAACTACGGATTCTCAAATATTAGTTGAAATCGGTTAAACTCATAACCCCACATATATGCTTTAAGCAAATACCCATTAGTAGTCACAAGCTCTACCATAGATTTACGTTGTTCTGTTGATGTTTAAAATGGTTTACTTAGTGATTTCCTCCAATCTTGTTGCGCTCTTCTGAAATAAATATCTAGCTCAAGTTATTACATTGCTTTTATGTGTGCACATTTTGTGCATATGTTATGGTACATCAACTTGAAACTATGTTATAGCTAAACAATGTAGATAGATTATCTGTTCTTTGTTAGGATGATAAGAAAATTTATTTTTCAAGTTTTAAAACTGAAGCTAAGATGGGTTTGACCAGCTGCCAATTTAGTACTACCTATGTGTGAGCAATGGGCCAAACCCGAAACGAACCAACCAAAACCGATTTTGAGGAAATGTGAACAAAGAACCGAACCGACGTTAACCTAGTGAAACCGAAACCAAATCGAAGTTAAACTAGTGAAACTGTTATGATCCCACATCGGCCAAGTATGGGATTGGTTGATGGTTTATAAAGTCTAGGTGTCCCGTCCTCAAACAAGCTAGCTTTTTGAGTGAGTTCTACACTTGGACTTATAAACCGATACGAGCCTAGTATGGGATATGTTCGTATCAATTGGTATCAGAGCTAGCCCTACCTTTCGAGGTTCCAACACTCGGAGTGGTGGCCTATGGAGTGGTGGCTTGGACCAAAAAAAAGAAGGGTGCCAACCGTGACCAACATAGCCGTGACCAACGAGCTCGGAGTGGTGGCCTATGCAGTGGTGGCTTGGACCCAAAGAGGGGTGCCAACCGTGACCAACATAGCCATGACCAACAAGGACGTTGGTTCTTCAAAGGGTGGGGTATTGTTATGATCCCACATCGGCCAAGTATGGGATTGGTTGATAGTTTATAAAGTCTAGGTGTCCCCTCCTCAAACAAGCTAGCTTTTTGAGTGAGTTCTACACTTGGACTTATAAACCGATACGAGCCTAGTATGGGATAGGTTCGTATCAATCTTCTCCGGCTCCAACCCTGAGTCATTATCAGCCAAAGATGTCACCTCTATCTCAGCGTTCTTTGATTCTAATAAGACCTCACAAATAACCAGAAACCTACTTGTCGTCTGAGGTTGCTTTGAAGTTTAATCCTACTCATTAGCATCTGGTGCCAGATTTAAACCATTAATTTCAGACTTTGATTCTAAGGCCGAGTCACAATTAAGCAGACCCACATGGCGTCTCAGGTTTCTTTGAAGTTAATTCCAATTCATTAGCATCTGGTGTCGGATTTAAACCATTTATCTCAGTTTTTGGATTTGATACCAAGTCACAGTTCACCAGAGAACCACTTGGCGTCTCAGGTTTCTTTGGAGTTAGACCCAACTCATCAGCATCTGGAGTCGAATCTAAACCATATTTATCTTAGTCTTTGATTTCATTGCCGAGTCAAAATTCACCAGAGAACCACGTGGTTCAGTATTTTAAGGTTGTGTCACTGAACCTTGGCGACTGGAAGCTCATCACACAACTCCTCAGGAAGCGCATCAAGGAATGCATTTATCAATGAAATGCATTCATAGTAAGTTTCAACTTGGATTTAGAATAGAATGATCGATTGCAGCTGGTCTATATATGTCTCCAGCAATCAGCATGCAACCTTTTCCCTAACGTTTATTGAACATCAAACATGCAGAAATGGTTAGTAACTACAAACAATTTTTGGGAATGATAAAAAAAATATGTCAAAAGTAGAATGTAGTACACCTGTTTCTTGAGGTACAAAGCTAACTTTGCACTAAAATCATTTCCATTCTCTACCATCTAACACCCTTAAGAAAAAAAAATATGCTGGACAATATGCGTTTCTAAATGCCAGCACCTCTTAAGAAGTTTATGGCATTTTTAAATGCTACTGGTACAAGTCCAGTATGCAAAATGTTAAAATCACAATCTAAAGATATTAAGTTGTGCAAGAGTATAAAAACTTATCAATATACCTTTATAATATTAAATAATTACTTAGTTGCCCATCCAAAGAGAAGCAAAGCAAGTAACGCAGCATATTTTATACTTTGTTGTGCAGTACCCAGCAAAACCTAAATTTTTCATACAAAAAGAATTACATCTAACCGTAAACACATTTAGCAAGATTTATGCGCAAAACCAAGAAAATATCGGCTTACATCATTTATATTTTGTGATTCCTTTGCTAGAAGGAACAAAGCTATTTATAGAACCTGCAGAATCGGAGATTCAGTTCACAAGAGTAGGCTATATGTTTAAAAATATCAAATGGTAAAAAATAAAAATTGTAATTTGAACCCAATTACTTAACTATGGTCAATTTGGATTATGCTATATCTCAAACTGGTCGTAAGTCATGCAAGATATATTTTTGACGTATACAACCTCATATATTATGCAAAAGCTTTGTTGAATCAATAAATGTTTTTTGGAATCATATTCTGACATTCTTATTATTCTTTGATTTCTGGAAAAACAATCAAATGTTAACATATTAGTTGTTAATTGTCAAGATCTTGGAGAGAAAGTGATTCATTTACCCAGCCCATTCAACATACTCATTTAGCCAAATTAAGTTAAAAGTAAGCATATACCTCACAAGCTATGAAGGCAATATCCTGTTTCCATAGTACAACTTAAATAACCAACTTGTGCTGTTTTTCACATCTTTATGATTAGATTTGCCAACCAAAAAAGTATTGCATTAAGAAAGGTGGTAGACAAAGTTGGTAAATCGTGTTCCATACAACTGATGCAAATTCGAGCTCCATCTCACAAGCAGATGACAAAAGATAGGTTAAGGGGTTGCGTATATACCTTTACATTTGCAACCAATGGCTTGCAATATCCAAAGCAAGCAGTGACAAGAAAATGAAGCTAAGCCTGAAAAGTTAAAAGGCAGGGATGTTATGTTTATGCAGGAAATAAGTAAAATTAAAGCAAAGAAAGTCCATGAACCTTTAGTGAACTGTCGACACGTATTAGTGAAATTTCCTGACGGATTTTCTCTGACCTACATATAGTTTAGTTTTATAATTAGAAAACTTGTTCAAATTTAAATATAAAGTCATGGAACTTTCCAAACAATAGATATGTGATAACGGGAAGTATATTTACCTTAAAAGCTTATCGTCTAGAATTTGGCTTTCCAATAGATGAAACCGTTGTCCCAATTTAACACAAACAATATTTCTCGTTCTCAGCAAAGTTGCAAGAGTCAAGCATAGGAGTGTAGGCAGCTTCAGCCCCATATTTACGACATAACAATCGAAAAGCAGATATTAAAGTGCTGGCCTTCGGCTTGCTCGCAAATAGCAAATATACTTTATTAACAAATTTCCCTTCCGTTTTAGAAGAATCCAGTCTCTCTTTTTTTTGAACGGCGGATTTTATTAAACTAGCAAAAGCTAGAAAAGATTACATAGAGATAATTGTAGCAATAGGATTATACAACCAACCTATCCAACTAATCTTGCATTTGGGATTTCTAGATGAAATCCACAAAAAGGATTGAGAAACCACGGAGTCCCAAATCATCGACTTCTTTGGAGGGGTGCTTGAAAAGATCAAATTGTTACGAAAATTCCAAATGGACCACAAAAGAGTACCCCCAACTCCCTCTATAGCCAAACGGACTTTAGAGGAGACATGAAGATCACCTAACCAAGCATGCCACTCCGCAATGTTGCCGCACATCGAATGTCCAGATCCCACCATTTAGCCAAAAGGGACCACAATTCTTTAGCCAAACCACAATTAAAGAATGTATGGTTGACCGTCTCTAGATCTCCTTGACAAGAATGACAATTAATCCAGTCTCTCTTGTTATGAAAGGATGACCTAAATCTGGCTACGATCTCAGCCATGGTAGGTCACAGATTCGGAATATCATGTAGGCAGCGGCATGCAATATCAGCAAACGTTTTCAAACATTTGCTAGAGATTTTCCCTGTGAGTCTAGTATCAATAGTACGATTGAGCTTTCCTTCAAGAATACGGTCTTGAGCCCATGGTGCTAAACCCCATTGATCTTCATCGAGACTTTCATCAACTGCAGGCCTCCCAGACAGCACTTCAAGCAAAACAACCCCAAAAGAGTAAACATCTGACTTTCTTGTAAGTTTGCCTGAATAGAAATAGCATGGATCCATATATCTAAACGTTCCTTTAACGCCGGTGCTCACATACGTATGTGTTTGGTTTGTTGGGTTACTTTGGCAAGCCCAAAGTCTGATATCTTTGCTGCAAAATTCTCATCCAACAAAATGTCAGAGCTTTTTACATCTTGGTGTACAATTCTGTTTTTTTAGCTCAGTGTATGCTGATGGGGTATGTGGAAATTGCTGAGTGTTCTCAGTCCTTGTTGATGCTTCAGTGGGTTGTGCTTATGGTCTGCTGCAATTATGGGTATTTTGAGCTTATAATCTGCTGCAATTCTTCGCGGAGTGTTATGAGTATGGAGACGGTCTGTTGCAAATAGGCTGGATAGTTTTATGGTCTTGCTAAGGGTATTTGGTTCAATCATCATGTTGCTATTAATTGTTGGGTTAACTGGTTTAGTATCGGAACAGGCTTTTGGGGTTGTAACACAATCTTTTGCATGGCCTTTGTATCTTCTGAAATATACACATAAAGTGTATCCATCTAATATATACGCCTAAGAACTAATTATTATTCATGAACAATGATTGGTCATCAACATCAATTTGCAAAATTTCAGGATTAAGAACTAAACAGCCTTGAATCTAAGGCATGTGATCTTAAAAAATCATAAAACATGGTTATAACTCATATACCTTAAGTAGCACTCTATCGTTATTATTAATGTATCCATGCCACTCTTCATCAAAAGGATACCCTTGTGCAAATTCTTTGCTTACTGGATTCCTGTGGACCAATATGTAACATTATCTGTAAAACAAAGTACATGTTAAAAATATAAAGAAGTGGCATCTATATGCCAAAGACCACTTCGAATCTCATAATTGAAGCCTTCCGCTTTTTGTCTTTCTTGGATAATGAGTTTCGCACTGATGAGTTTTGACATTTTCTATTTCTTAATAATGTACTTGAAACAACATCACCTTTATCGTCTGACTGCGAGCTATATATCTATAACACATTTTTAACATAATAAGTTTCAATAATATAATGTTTAGAAAAAGTTTAAGAAAACTCAATTTATATCATGTTACAGTATCAAATGTAGTATTAGGATAAAAAATGCATGGCAAGGTATTAGAAAAGGCCGAAACTGTAAACCTCAGGTAGAGGCGTCACTCTGCTGGTTAACTTTCAAGGCAACATTTTTGTAAGTATTGGCCAAAATGTAATCAGTTTCTCACGAACCTGAAAATATATCAGTAACGCATAAGACAGAGAAAATTACATAACAAAGATAAAATCAAAAACTTGGTTATCAATAACTACATGATCTTACATCCTTTATCACTCTCCACTTAGATTCAAATGGATAAACATCAGAAGGTTCAGCAATAGGTTTGTCTTCTATTAGAAACATATACATAGACAATAAAAACATGAGTTTTGGTAAATAATGGAACGAAACCATGTGTGTGCATCATTAATCAATATGTTAAACACCCGGTTCAACATTTCTCGTAGAGGTATTGACATTCAGGATATGTCGTGTCCTATTTGTGATAATGCTATTGAATCGACGGACCATTTGTTCTTTAGGTGTGGATTGGTTCGGGACATTGCTAATAAGGTTTTGAGCCTGGTGAATTTTGGCTCACAGCAAACTTGAAACTCATATGCAGATATTGAAGTCTTGGCTTGTTTCAATTCGTATGAATTCAAACACAAAAAGATGTTCTAAGGATGTTTGTATACCATTTTGTTGATACGTTTGGATCTATCGAAAACAAGCTTCCTATTTGACGAAGAAAACCTTCGAAGCTCGATGCTTATAATATAATGTCATTACGTAGTTGCTTTTTAATGTTGTAAGTATAGATCTAAAGCCTACGTTCGGTTGGAACTAATGGCTCAAAAACACCCTATATTAAATGTTTGTAATCTAGCTCCTTGCTAGTTTTTGTTTCTAATAAAATCGCCGTTCCAAAAAAAAAAAATCAATATGTTAAACAAGTTATAACAAAAACAGGCACCCAGGAAGAACTAAAATGCTTCTGTGTAGGGAAGAAGATACATTTCATGTTTTCCGATTCTCCTCATCTTTCACTATACACTCATTCTTTGAGTTTTTCCGCAATTTGGGTGTGGGAAAACAACAAAAACAAAAAGACCAGAATGACTTACAAACAATACGTATGAACCATTGTTATTTCCATCAAAACTTCCTTGTGCACTTTGTCATCTTTTTTCTACCCACATTTTAGCCTCGGAAACTGCCCGTTCTCTATCAAGATCACGGTTTCTAGCATCACATAAAACAGACTTTTCTACTTACAAATAAAGTTCTTAATGTGTGTTAATTATATATCCTAATTACATGCATAATCAAACTACAAACCATTAAAATGATAACTACACTAAAAAGGCTACCAAACATCAATAATTTAACAATGACAATTGACAAGCCTGAATAGAATAACTACCCGAAGCAAAGTCATGGATATATATGAACTTTAAAATAGTGAAAACTGAAAAGTTAAAAAAGCATTATGTGATCTTGTATCGATAGGCCCTTGCAACTTTTAACTTTTGAAGAACAATTTTTTGGTCACGGATTGAACTATTATTTGTACCGACTATGTTTTTTAAATCCATATAGCCTTTGGACTTGTGGAGGCTTGTAACTCCATGACAAAGTCCTATCATGAAAAATAGATGATTCAGTTGTAGCGCATAGGAAGTTATAAGAATTTTGATGAAGTTACACGAGCTAAATTAGTTATAACAATTTTGATGAAACCAAAAACTCATTAGAAACATTTAAAGATCAGTCATGTTGGAAATCATAATCCCATTAATCTTTGTAGGGCTACAAGTAGACACACCAGGAAGAAGATGAAACAATGGGCTGAAAATCAACACACCTGCAAATTTCTGTTTTGGGCCAGCAGGCCAAATACACAGACCCGAATAGATAAGTTAGGATTAGGTTAGACAGTTATAATCGGTTTATAAAAGTAAAGGGCATGTCGTTTGGTTATCTAAACCATCACACCCCTTCATCACATCGATTCAATCTTTATATATAGATTAGGTTTCTTGTAAACAAATCATCCCTTCAGATTTATATATCAGATTTATTAAAGGGATCAAACCCTATCTTCTTTGTTTCTTGTTTTTTTTATTGATGATGTTACATGATGCTTGTTTGATCAAACCTTATTCGATCCTGGAATCTCCATCATGAACCTGTATATCAGTGGTATCAGAGCCAGAAGGATCAAGCAACACCACAATTCATGTTCATCCATCATTCAAGAATCAAACCTGTGTTTTTCTATTAAAGGAGATGCAACCATGGATGCCAATTGAAGAAGAAAAGATGTCGAATTAAAGAAGAAAGATTATCTTATTTGGTTTATGATAAGAAGAAAGATTAAGATTTTAAAAATTGAAGAAAGATTTTAAAGATTGAAGAAAGATTTTAAAGATTAAAGACATTAAGATTTTAAAGATTGAAGACATCAAGTTTTAAAGAATGAAGAAATCCATATTTAAAAAGGGTTTGAAGAAGGCATCAAGAACAAGAAGATTGAAGAAACAAAGATTAATAGATTAGGGGGGAATATGTTGGAAATCATAATCCTATTAATCTTTGTAGGGCTGCAAGTCGACACACCAGGAAGAAGAAGAAACAATGGGCTAAAAATCAACACACCTGCAAATTTCTGTTTTGGGCCAGCAGGTCAAATAGACAGACCCGAATAGATAAGTTAGGATTAGGTTAGACAGTTATAATCAGTTTATAAAAGTAAAGGGCATGTCGTTTGGTTATCTAAACCATCACACCCCTTCATCAAACCGATTCAATCTTTATATATAGATTAGGTTTCCTGTAAACAAATCATCCCTTCAGATTTATATATCAGATTTATTAAAGGGATCAAACCCTATCTTCTTTGTTTCCTGTTTTTTTTATTGATGATGTTACATGATGCTTGTTTGATCAAAACTTATTCGATCCTGGAAATCTCCATCATAAACCTGTATATCAAGTCATTAGGGTTTTAAGAAAATTGAGAAAAATTACACGGGGAAACAAAAGACACAGACGCATTAAACCTTGTAAAATGTCATATGGTACCTCTTCATGCATATGTTCTTTCACATCATCGCTAAGATCCTCATCGCTATCTACCCCTTCAATCGGATATCCGACAAGGAATTGTCCAACTATTGTGGTTTTTCATGGTTGACGACCCCATTTGTGATGCAGTCATTCAGCAATCCGGGATCAGAGTGCTGCGATGAATCATCAGATAGCATTGAACCATACATTATCCCAGAAGTAGCTAGCCGGCTGTTGTAATTAACCACAAGCACTTTTATTGATATAACAGCAGTATATATTGATATAACAGCCACTATGGCACCCTGTCTCGAAAGCTAAAATTTAATCAATCTCTAAACACCATGTATATAATAAACACCATATTTATAGAACGTAATAAACAAATAATACCTTTAAACACCACAAAGAAGATGACTAACTTGCAAATATATGTATACACAAAATCAAAAAATTAACATAGCTAAAGTTTCATTAGGGTTTTGATAAAAAAAACATATACCTTTAAATTACCACAAAGAAGATGAGCAACCTGCAAATAAAGAAACCAACATACGAATACACAAAGTAAAAAAAATAACACAGCCTAAAGTGTCAAAACATTCATAATAACTAACAGTTCATGCAAAATATGATTAAACACATTATACCAAAAGAAGATGACAAACCTAAAGAAGATGAGAAACCTGCACACAAAAAAAAGAAACCAACATATGCCTATATAATCTAAAATTTTAACATAGTTCATCATTATGGTTATCATTAGGGTTTTAAGAACGTAGAAGCAAAGAAAACATTGTTACCTTTATTTGAATGACGATTACAAGAATGATGCATACGAATGAATGATATTAGGGTTTAATTAAACTAGTTTTAATGCCCGTGCACGCACGAGATTTAGACATTTTGTTTTTTTAAACATATATACAATTTTTATTTTTCTGTTTTATAAGTTATGTATAAAGTATTATCGAAATCATATGAAGAGATTAGATTTATTAAATCTTTTATATATTACGTAGTAGGATAATTAGTTTTTTTTATTTACATGTTTTCGTACTAGATATTGTGAGCCAACTAATCCCAGCGAAACAACCCTTTCAGGTAGCCCGGAGTCGGCTCAAGTAAACCGCCGAGGCCACAAAGGGATTAATTTTCTCCTCGTTATATTCGAACCATTGACTTCTCTTTAGAAAACATGTCAATGAAATAAATTCTTTTTCAGAAATTCAATTGTTAGAATTTTAATACGTATTTAACCAAAAGAAAAGAAAATGTAATTTCTTCCAAACCCATCATTGAATAGCTTGAAAAACCCTTTTTATTTATTTACGATATTTTATGTGCTTCGATGTTTTTCTATTTGGTTGTACAACATGATTTTATGCCGACAATGAAAAATCCACTAAAAAGTCTTCGAGTAGATTTGAGATGTGATTAAATAATGTTAAATCTGTGTTGGAAGTAAGAATTGTTTGCGTTTGTTGTATTTTAAATATAAAGTCTAGAGGTATAAACTCTAAGAGGTTTTTTTTTGTTTATTTTTTAAAATTATAATAAAATTTGTAAATTTATAAATTTATACTTAACTCCATATAATTTGTTTAAAATTAAACCACTAAAGCTTTATTAATAGCCTCCTCTTTTTTCAAGTTTTTGTTTTTACAAATTTGCCACATATATTTTTATGTGTCTTTTTTCTCCATAAGATTTCTCCACCAAATTTTTTTAATTTTGACCAAATTGATTCAATTTTGACTTTTTATTGACCAATCCGATCACACGATTTTGCCTACGTGGAAAAATCAAACGTTCTGATTAGTCCAATTTTTTAATTCATAAGATTCGATTTAATAGAAAACTCCGAAATGATGTAATTCTTTTATTATATTTAACTGCTATTTTTTTAAAGCATGGCATATTTGATTTTCATTGTATATCACAACTTATGGCTTGCTCCATTGGTTGAGGTGCTTGTTGCTGAATTAGCAGGCTCAGGTTCAAATCTTGTCATGACCATAATTTTTTAAAAACCGAATTTAAAAAAAAATATAATTATGATGACATGGCATTATGATGTGGCATAAATTGGTCAAATGCCTTCTGTTATATATAATGTAGAGATATACATATACATACACACACACACATATATATATATACATATTTTATTTTTGTATCGTTGCAAATATTTTTAATTGTTTTTGTTGTTCAAGATCGAGTTGACCCGGTGATCGAATCAATAACTAGGTGAATCGATCTGGTAGATTAAAAACCCGATTTTAAAAACACAAGTCACAAATATCAATAATAGCACGTTTATGAAAATTTTGTCCTTTTGTGTTTTATTTTGTCATGTCTTTTTCGTAGGTGCACCAATTGTTTCTCGAGTGCCACTCTTTTCTAAGTAAGTTTGAAAGTACCAATAATTATATGACAAAACATGAAAAAATAATTTTAAATATTTAAATAATTTTAAAAACTTCAAAAGATTTCAAATAATTTTGGAAATTTAAATAATTTCAAAAACTTCAAAATTTTAAATAATTTTGAAAGTAGCGATCTCTTCTTTTTAGAAAAATTTTAAAAAAAATGATATTTATGCCTAATTAGCAAGCTTACTTATATGTCTAATGAATTGATTTGTGGATTTGAAAAAGTGATTTCTGAAAATTTGGAGAGAAAAAAATACCTTTGTACAAGTGATTTATGCGTTAAACATGTGTTTAGACATGAATTATAATCCTAAATAGCATTACTTTTTAAATAATTTTGAAAACTACAAAGATTTATTTAAATAATTTTAAAAAATCAACGATTTATTTATTGTTTCTTATACTGTTAAGTTCAAATAAACGATTTTTATATTGTTTAACAAAATTATTGTGTTCTTTTGTTGACGGGATATAAAGTTGTCGTTTTTATATTAGAACAATATTTAGGAGACAATAAAATTATTGTGATCATTGAATTGGCTTCATGTATTTTTTTAATCACTGATATAATCCCCCTTTGATTTTAGGCTTTGTTCTAAAGATTATTCCATCATATATGGTTAAAATATGCACCAATTGCTAATTAAAAATTTACCAAATATAGATCAATAATTTACACAAGTTCATCTACCCCGTAAATTATGTACCACAATTATTTACAATTTACCAACACAATTTTCACATTCTACAAATTTAGCCAACAAAATTATCACTTTTCATCCTATTTCGATTGAGTGAATCTCATATCCAAAGCATGCAGTAAAAATATTTTTATATTGTCTCTAGTATTTTGCAAGTCTCACTAATAAAAATTAATTTAAAAAAAACCAAAACCAACAAAATAATAAGAAAACTTACCAACAAATTTCCACAACAATGGTTAGGAATAAACTTACAAACAAAATTACAAAAAAACGTTATAACATATTTATCAACAAAAATTTGGAAGATAAACTATACATTTTCGGCATCAGTGGCGGTGACTGCGTATCCCGGAGGCAAGAACGGTGATGGGCTGTTTTTTTGCTTCCAAATGTATTATAACAACAGAGAACTGCAAATAAAATATAAAGATATACATAGATCTCTTATGGCAAACTCGTAACAAACTCATATCTATAAAACAAACCATCCGGCAATAAAGCCGCGGCGGCAGCAGTGTTGCGGCGAGAGAGCGGTGGAGGAGGCGGCGTCGGCAACCTTTCGGCTGTTAAAGAAATGCAAAAAAACTATAAAAAATCACATATATTAAAAAAAATTATAAATCTGAAAACAAACCTCCAAAACTTGACTATAAAAAATCATATATCTATTAAAAATCACATTAGAAAACCTGAAAAACATTACGGCGGCGGCAGCAAGGTTCCGGTGAGTTCGAGCGGTGGTTAGGTCAGATTGCGGTTGTCGGCTAGTTCCAAATCCAAATCAAAAAACCATCAAAAAAATTAAAACAACACAAATCCAAATATAAAAACGTTCCAAACTTACAAAATCACGGTTGTCAGTTCGTGGCGGTTGTGGGCTGGGGAGCGCGGTTGTCGGTGGTGCGGGTCTCGTAAGACTTCAACAAGAAGTTTTAAAACTCCCTAGGCAGAGCACCTAATCGTTGTAGTAGTAGTAGTATAGGCAAGACTCGGGGGGTTGTTATCTGTCACACCCCCTAAATATCAGAGTATAATGGCAACCGAGGGAGTGTGACTTCATGATTATCATACTTCTAAGCAATACAGAACGACCTCTATATGAGACGTTTTAAGAAATCGGATTACTTGAATTAGGAAATAATAAATTGTTTAAACATTCAGCGGAAGCATAAAATAGACAATACGACATTATTTTAAATAGTACAAGTGATCTTTAGATAACGGGAAAATGACTGCAATGCATGAGACTTCATATAGCATCTTCGTTCTAAATACCTGAGAAAACATTGCTAAAGTATCAACATAAAGTTGGTGAGTTCATAGGTTTGTTTAAGCAGAAGAATATAGTGTTTATGAATCACAAGATTTCATCCACATATGATAATATAACAGATATAAAGTCATATAAATTGCATTACTATTGACTACGCTCATGACACCGAAGCATTAACATATACCAACAATAAATGAATGCCCTTGCAGGTGTCTAACCCGGGACACCCGTAGTCTGACTCAAATGAAACTGTGTTTGCTTGACTAATGTCAGTCCAAGACAAACAGGGATGTCACTCCCGATAGATCTATCCATAATATTCGCGCTTACAAGAATTAATGGTTCATGATAAATCGGGCAGATAGCAACTTGGGTTAATTCGGGACTTAGACCAATCAGTAATGAGTAATTGTACTTGTATTCACACGTTGAAATAAGCAATGTTCTCACCCCAAAAGATGATTTAAACAGTAGAGTAGGGGCTATGTGATATGAGAAAAACTGACCTTTTTAATATATATAAATAAATACTTAAAATACTTATAAATATATATAATAAGGAAAATTGATCAAAAATCTCGTTTGAAGTAAACCGGGAAGTCGTGTTCCCGGGTCGTTTCCCAGCGAAGCGTGAATTCAAAATCGAGAGTCGGTTTGGAAATTGTGTTTGAATAATCAAATATATAAAGGGTTTTATAAATCTACGAGAAAAACATGCAACGGAAACGGGAAACTTAAATAACTACGGGAAAAGCAAACAAGGGCACGGGAATTTAAACTTAAAACTACGGGAAAGCATAAAAAGGCATTTAATTAACTTAAAATTCTACAGGAAACATAAATAAAGCAAGGGAAAGATAATAGGCAAACTAAACTAAAAACGGAAGCAATTACGAAATAAAAATAAAAAAAAACGCGGACTTAAAAACGCGTCTAAATAACGAAAATTTTAAAATTAAATCCTAAAAATGCAAATAATAAAAAAAAAATCATAAACTAAACACTTAAAACTGATTTAATAAAAATTAAAACTATTTTTTTTTGTATTTTTAAACTTTTTTAAATGATTTTTAAGAATTAAATCTAATATAAAAGAAATAAAAACAATTAAATCATAGCGACACTTTATTTGTTACAAAACAGTCACTAAACTGTCACTATTCTAAATACTCCTTCCTCCCAAATTATTAGCGACACATTTTTCTGTCACTAAAGTGTCACTATTCTAGGTACTCCTTCCTCCCAAATTATTAGCGACACATTTTTCTGTCACTAAAGTGTCACTATTCTAGGCCTCCTTCCTCCCAAAGCAATAGCAACACTATTTTCTGTCACTAATCCGTCACTAAAGTGTCACTATTCTAGGTACTCCTTCCTCCCAAATTATTAGCGACACATTTTTCTGTCACTAAAGTGTCACTAAAAAAAGAACTTTTATAAAAATGCTTTTTGAATGACACAAGTGATAAGCTTAGAAATAGAATTATAAAAGTAAAAATAATCTACTAACTGTTAACAGTTTTTTTTTTTTTTTTTTTTAATTTTTTTATTTATTAACAAACTTATTAAACAGACAACAATAAGAATTTTATATAACTACAACTATTTGTGAAAACTTAAAATTAGCCAGTGAAAAGAGGTAACAGTTGTGGCTCTTCAAGACTAAGAACTAAAGGGGCAAACTGTTGTGCTTTTAAAATAAGCTAGTGGAAATGAAAAGTAAGCAAGAACATGTTATCTACTATTCCTAATAAGCAAGATGCACAAGAATAAGCTAAGGAAGTAGGGCAGATAATCTAGAAAATAAGCCAAGGGAAAAGAGCAGATTATTGATATGGAATATTAGTAAAACTCCTAAACTGAATAAGCTTAAAAAGCTGCGATAAGCTGAAATCAAACTAGATAAGCCAAGAAAGATTATATCCTACACCTAATAAGCAGGGAAAAACAAAAATAAGCTCAGAAGTTAAACTAGAAAGTCCTAAAAAGTGAATAAGCTATAAGCTAAAACTGAAAAAACTAACAGCCTAGGGGACAATGTTTTGGCTTAATTTTTAAGCACCAAAAAGGAACTCAAAGCTTATTGGGGTATAAGAGCCTAAAGCCAGTCCTATAAGCTGTTTAGAAAAGCAAAAAGAAAATAGTTTGAAACTTAAATAGGCCACTAATTATAAGTAGAAAACCTAAGAACTAGTAATAGGCGACATGGTTTAAAACAGGTACAGTCAAATGAGGCTTTTTTTTGACTTATTTTTAAGCTAGCAAGATAAGTCAAAATGCAAAACTAAGCTGAAACAAATTAAGGCTATACTACCAACTATCAATGCTACTGATTTCAGGAGCTTAAACAAACAAATACCAACCAAAATTCGATCCTGTAGTTCATCAAAATTCACCCATTGCTTCGAAACCTACCTGTTTTGACCCATTTGCATAAAGACAATGAAACAGTTAAGGAAACTCTTATACCAGATTTTAGACTTAAAAATAGACTCAATTTGAACTTGGAAACTTGTTATCTAAACCTCAAAACCTAAACACCTAATTAGTGCATTCAAAAAAATAGACATGAAAGTTTTGGTTGTGAAAACTTTAAATCTAAGCTATACTTAATCGTAGCTCAATAAGACTATAACTTAATACTTATATGAGCTTATCAAAACTGACCCTAATGACCCCTTTACAGGTTGCACACTTCTGACCCATTTGCAGCCTTAACCCAAACACCCCGTTAAGAAAAGATTTCTCATTTTTATAGCCAAAATGACTGAACTAAGCAAGGTTTTATAGCAACTAGGTAATCACCAAACACAATAAGCATAAAATAGTTTAACTCAACAGGATTTAAGCAAGGAAATAAGCTGGAACAGTATAAGCAGTTTTCCTTTTTTTTTAAAAACAAGAAATGACAAATTTGCATAAAAATAACTTAAACTAAATTTTCATTAAACTTAAAAGATTACAAGGTTTTGGAAAGTAAAAATGACAGAAATTTAAAGACAATAATTAAACTAAAACTAAAAACAACTCCTTTTTTTCATTTTCTTTGTCTTCTTTCTTTTATAGCTGAATGTTTGTGCTTGTTGTGCTAGTTTGCTGAGAGGCTTCAAAGCTTCAATCCTGGCCCTCCCTTTTTGCCTTGGTACCCAAACCTTTCATCCGAGCCCTTCATTTTGTTTTGGCGCCCATTTGTAGACATGGATTGCCAAGGTGGCAATAAGGGTTTTCAGTGGAGAGGGGGGGATGGTTTAATCCATTGTGTAGTTTGGTATTGCAGGTAAAAGGGGAGAAAGAAAGTCACGAGTGTGGGTTTTGGTTATGGTGGGAATCTGGGTTTATCAAAAGGGGATACAGGGATGAAGGTTTGGGATTTATACAAAAAGAACCCCTCAACTCTTATGGTATGATTACATTTTATGTCCAAGTAGTGGGAAAAGGTTTGGGACTTTGTCAAATTTGGTCTTCTCAAAGATATAAGTATCTTTGCACAATTCGTCCTTGTGTTGTTATAACTTTTTGGGGACTTGGCAAAACAAGTCCCCAAGAGTTATTACAACAATTGCAATACTCGTCCTTATGGTTTATATAAGTTTATGGACATGGCAGTTTGGGTCCTTGGAGTATATCTTTGCCATATTGGCAGTTTGCACCCTTCTTTTCTTTTTCTTCTTTTTTCTCTTATAAATATAAGTTTAGGGATTTACAATTTTAGTCCCTAGACTTATATTTCTTGACTTTTGGCTTCGGGGTTGACTTGGGTTGACTTTTTCTGGCTTGGGCTTGGATTTTGTCTTTGTCTTTTCCTGTTTTTCCATTCCGAGTCTGGTTTTGTCGATTTGGCTTCGTTTTTCGTCCTTTTCTTAAATATCCGTTCCTGCACAATACAATTAGCAAAACAAGCGTATATTTGGCATTTTAAGTCCGTTTTTGGTTATTTTAGCTGAGTCCTTGTGGAGTACATCTTTGAGAAGTTGGCAGGTTAAGCCCTCCAACTCATATATGTTGATTACATAGGAAGTCCTTTGTTAATATAACTTGAGGGGTTTGGCAGTTTTGCCCCCTCAAGTTATATTTCCTGATTCAGCTTCATGGGGTTGACTTTCTGTTGACTTTTTGACCCTGACTTTTTGGCTTCGATTTGGCTTCGTCTTTTCACACTTTTCCATTCCGTGCCCAGTTTTGTCGTTTTTGGCTTTGTTTTTCGTCCTTTTGTGAATATCCGTTTCCTGCACAACACAAATGCAAAACAAACATATCTTTGGCAATTTTTGTCTGTTTTTAATCATTTAAGCTCGTTTTATTGGATATAAAATATGTGTAATTAAGCACATATTAAAATCCCCCATACTAAGATATTGCCGTGTCCTCACGCAATGTTATGAAGTTAACATTTACGAAAACTAAGAATCTCGATCCCCCTCGACTAATAACCTCGAAAAGTAGCTAAGTGTTCGTCAAGGGAAATAAAGAATCAATAGTTTTGACAAGTCCCGTTTTCACCATTTTTTTATCTATACACTAACTATCCCTAATATTTTTGGATTTTCCTTTTTTCTTTTCTTAACTACCTGTTTGACTTCCTTTATTTTATCAACATTGGGATCATAGAATGAGAAGCGCCCATAGAATGATCTACGGATGTCCGAATGGATAAATTCATCGTCCCCGATTCTTCACTAGTCCCAAGCTAAGCGTAAAAACGAAATCACCGTTAAGTACAAGTAAAGATGCTAACACTATTTATAACTATGACTTGTCAACTTTTCGCTCCCAACAATTATTCAATTAGAGTGATTGTGCTTAATTTTAAGTTAAATTTAGATCGACAATTTTAGAAAGTAGTATAGTTTATGTGCATAACGATATTTCTGAAGAAATCTGGGGAAAAGACTAGATCACCCACCAACCAGCATATTCTCGATAGATCCCAGCCGAGTTCGACTTAGGTTATCAGGTTGAGACCCCACAGGAGAATGTTCGCAATGTAATAGCGGGATACTCCACCCTTTTAGGCCGAATTTCTTAGATTTACCGCTAAATAAACAATACTACTCAAAGCACGCAAACATCAAAAATTTAATGATCTCATTGGTGAGACTATTCCATGTAGCGACCTTTCTTCTCGGAACGTCCCAGCCTCATCAGCTAAGTGCCCAGGTTTTTGACACCCCACGGAGAATACTTAATCGAAATAATCTACCGACGGCAACCAACAACTTTTGAAGTCTTAAAGCAAGTTATTCTTAGTTCAAAATTATACTTGAGTTTAGAAAAAGAAATCTTAATCATTGAATTTTCATTTATTGCTATATACTATACTACCGTCATCATTTACATGACTACAACATCGGCCACGCCTCCGACAAGATGTAGTGACTTAGTCTGACGACGGTTTCTTATTGATAACACTTACGAATGCACTTTGGCATTTATTATCTCACTATGGGCCTTGTTTTGAAGACTGCAACATCGGTTGTGAGCCGGCAAGATGCAGTAAACCTTTATCAGCCCACAGTTTATATTATTTATATTTTTTATATTTTTCATCATTTTTTTTGCAACATATTTTCCGTAATAGAGAAAATTTCGTTTTTAGAAACTCAAGTATAAAGCTGAACTAAGATGAATATTTCCGTTTCCGAAAGAGCTTCTTTTTAGAAAATGTCGGTTTAAACTGTGATAAAACACTTATTTTATTTTTAAAAGTTTTTAAATTTTTTCATTTTTTGGTATTTTTGCAAAAATTTTGGTGGTAAAAACGGGATTACGTGACAACAACGGCTGCAGGCAAAA